>JAVLUZ010000849.1:0-154315 GCA_036768485.1 Mermis nigrescens
ATTTGTATCATCCAGAAGGTGATACACCTTCTTGGATTACTGTAGACATCGATAATTATATTTTTAGTAATATTTTTGGCAATTTACCCCATCTTGGGCCCAGAATTTCTGTGCTGCCCATCTATGTGTGGAAAGGATCCCGTACAGTAGTTTTCAATTTACTTTGCATTTAGCCCTACTTTTGCCGAGCTCTAGATCCGTGATCTAGTTGCCTGCTTTTGCAGTTTACTGTAAGGCCATAAATTCTTATGTGGCAAGCTTCTCAGTACCCTCTTTTTTTACTGCAACACATGTTTTATTTAGCAAAAGAAAACGTATTGACCTATATTTTATTAGAAAAGCTTGATTTCATGATTTTTAAACATGTGTTACGCGTGTTCAATATCGTATTTCTTACACATTTTTGAATGTTCAAATACGTTTTTTATTCAGCTGGTTTTTCAGTTTTGTGCAAACTTAATGACATTTTCGAAATTCTCATGCTCTTGGCTACCAGAAATATGTATTTTTATTCATTTTTGTTATCTCCCCAATGACTAGATTTTCGATTTAGACCTTGTTAAGTCTAGGGCGCGTGACCCCTTGGTAATAGGAGGGTTAAACCGAACCATGTCGGCCCGGTAATGCTCTCTTACTGATCTCCCACTACGTTGTACATGGTCGTAAAAAATCCAACGAAAAAGACGGATAATGTCATGAAAAGCCAATTTCTTACCGATAGGAACCACGTAATTTTTAAACCGATCAAATAATTTTTCAGTCGTATAATCTTTGCAAATACAGTTTTCAAATGACAAATAGAATTTGTAATCATTGGTCAGCATTTGATCGCAATAATTCGAGCAGTTTAAAGTGCCGCATGTGCCGTAAATATCGACGGGTAAGTGCTTCGATAATTCCCTGACGTAATCGTCTCTCAAGCTATCAGCCCCGCAATTTGAAACGAACCAGGCGACCAGCTTTCGCTTTTTCCTCATCAAACTTTCGAGTTCTTTAGCATAATTTGCTTTAAGTGGCTTCCTTCGTTGGATTATGTTACCATAAGGCAAGTAGAAATCTGAATCATAGCTGTAAAAAAATCATAATAGAAGTCAATCTGCTACCTTTGACGCACAGCATAAGCATACGTGGACAGCACCCAAAATCTGGGGGTCAGGATGGGGTAAATCGCCAGAAATGTTAATAAAAATAGAATTCTGTGAGTCTAGAGTAATCTGCAGGGGGGTTTTCAACTTCTATGGGTGCGAACCCCTTAACCCTCTACCCCACCGATCTGGCAGTGGGGTTAGAGCTTTTTTAACCGAAATAGCCTCAAAAATTTCTTCTAGCCAATGTCCAGCGCTTTTTAAGAAAAATTTTCAACTTTCACGGAATATTGATTTTCTTCGTAACTTTGCCTCATTTTTCCCCAAAAATGTCCCATCTATTTGAGATTTAGAAACCCCTTTACCCCACGTACATGTCTGCTCGCAATCATATATACACAGATGGTCGGTCAGAGGGTCAGCTGGTCTGGAAAGGAAGTTAGTCAGAGAGCTTATTCTAATAAAATGACCTAAAAAACTGTTGAATGATTAAATAGCATATGAACTAAGCTTTTCTACAGTTTAGGATAATTTTCAAGCATTATCGCATGAAAATTTTGATTTTAATTGATTTCTGGTCTTTATTTCGCCTTACTTTACTCAGAGAGGTTCCAATTTTGTATTAGGCAGAAACCAAATGCCGGGAGGAGCCTCTGGTATATATCGCGACAAATCGCGAAAATACGGGCGTCATAAATTGTATTTTGGTCGCAACCACTGATTCACAAAATCTGATGAATTTCAAAGATAGATGGTTGAAATAGTAGAATTAATTGATTTGTGCCAAAAGAATCGCTGAAAACGATTGAAAAAGTATAAGTTTTCATAGACTTCCGGGAAATGAAAAATTCTTTATGGTAGGGCTTGCAGATTTTTCGACCTCGTATGAACAGTCATCCTGGATCAAAACTTCTAACTCCACACCCTAAGAATACGAATGGTCATAAGCTCAGCATGCGAATTCAAGAGGTCAGCCACTAAAATTTTTTACAATTTGCTTTTTTAGGCTAAAAAGGAGGGATGTACGCAGTGTTTCTTTTTGTACTCGGCAAAGATTTTTCCCGATGTACAAAGAATTTTTGAGACCGTCTTTGTACATGCACAAAGATTTTTGGGAGGACAAAATTGCAAAAAAGGCCTAAAATTCGAGAAAAAATTCGGCGCTTCGCGCCGAAATGAGTAATTGCGTGTTTTGTATATCTTTATAGCGACAGAAAATGCATTTCAAAAGGGAAAATGTCAAAATTTTTCTGCGCTTCGCACCGTTTAAGCCGATTCTTAGTGAGTTTTGCCCTAGAGACCCAGAAATTGGCTAAAATACACTACCAAAAGTCGAATAACTCTGTTTTCATCACACTGAAATCGCTATTGTAACATATTATAGTACCCAAAAATTTGTGTGTACAAAATGTCAAAGACTTTTTGAGACTATGTACATGTAAAAAGGGACCTTGTATGAAAAAACACTGGATACACGTCAAAAACACTGTTTTCAACGTTTCTTACGATGCTGATTCTTTCTATAATATAAAAACAGGAAACAAAGTTGAATAAAGCTCGACTCAATTGAATAAAAATATAGTTACGGAATTTGTATTTTTTGACACTCTTTAGCAAAAAATTACTAAAAACGCTAAAAACACTAGACTTCCTACGATTTGCTTCTAGACGTTTCTTTTGATCGCAGCAATGTTGTTGGGGGTCCATAGCCATTCTGGTGTGTGTATCGCACATGGGCGTGGGGGTAGGGGATTTGTATTCCCAGAAGTTGTAAAACCCCCGCAGATCACTAAATTCTATGTTCAGTAACATTTTAGGCGATTTGACCTATCCTGCCCCTCTAAATTTAGATGCTACCTATGTATGGTAAGGATCCCGGCTGCACTCAAGAAAAGTGTGGTTAAAAAATGTTCAGAAAATATTGAAAAAACATGATCTCTGCAGAGGTCTAAATATAATTTTTGTAATACCGGTAGCTCAATGTCAAGTTAAAATATGCTGAAAATTCGTTCAAGTCGATATAAGTTTTTGTCGGCGGTTCGTAGGTAAAAAATACGAAATATTGCCCAATTCGCCTGTTATTTGGTAACTTGAGAGTATCGATGACGTTCGGGTGAATGACCACCGCTTCGCTTTCGTCCCATTTATCCGCATCATTGGTGATTGAACAATTGAGCTCGGGGCATTCCGCTAACAATGTTGTTTGGGCGTCTGCTATTGAAATGCCAAAAATTGTCGAGTACGCAAATATATATTTCACATTCATCGTCTCAGTTTCCTTTCTTTCCGAACAATTTACCCTATTTCTCGAGCAATCCACATCAAATTTGTCGTATTTTGACATTTCCTGCTCATTACGCCCATCGTTTGAATTAATTTTGTGGCTCCTAGGTTCTCTCGTCAAGATTCGTATATCAATCAGCAAAATAGAGACAATTGCAACAGTAGCAAATGTTGAAATGAGCCCAGCCCAAGTTCGATTCTTCATGTGAAAGCCTAGTTCGCAGCCGGATATTCTTGACCGGATTTCTCCAATAGAGCTACGTCTGTTTCCACATCGATACATGAAAAATTATTGTTAAGCATTCATCGGTAGTGATGTAAAAGATCATCTGGACCTGATCATTTTATCCAGATACAGATCCAGATCAAGATAATCTGGATATGGATCTGGTTATTTTCAAATCTTAATCTGCATCTGCCAGAAAATCAGAACCCGATTTTTATCTGGATCTGGATCTATTTAGTCAAGTTATATCTGATTAAACAGATCAGAAAGTTATTTTTGCGCGATGGTATTCTTTCTGCTTTACGATTTACTGTAGGTAGGTAATTTTAGTAGTTGTAGCCTTACTTTAACGTGGGAGTGGGAAGTCTGCTAATAGTTTTGACTCCCTCCTCTAGATCCGTGCTGACCCCCCCCCTCAGAATGGCCAAAAAGTGCCACTGACTCACCGCAATTTTTTGTTTTTAGAAAAATTTTAAAAGCTCAGCAGAAAAGTAACTTAAGTGATAAAAATGTATTTAAGGCTGTTTTTTCACCAATATGATCATCAGAATTTAACTTCGGGAGACTTTTTTGCCTAAAGATGGGAAAATTTTGAAATTTTTTATGCGCGACATAGAGAAACGTCTAAAAACAATGTCTTTAGTGCCCATGGGCTATTTTTATCGCTTTTTTATATTTGAAAAAATTTGTCAATAACCCCCAGAATTTCTATGCTGTTCTTTATGGTTTTAGTAAGTGCATCTGTCATTTTTCATGAATTTTAACAGCATTTTTCTTTGCTGAATCGAAATTAAGCAGGTTTATTCATAGTATTACATTTTGTGTTCTTAGGTAATGTATCGTTTGTGTTATTTGACAATGATATCCCTCTGAAATAATACACCACAGAAAAGAAGTTTCAAACGTACAATAAGTATTCATGAGAGATTATAACTTTAGCGGCAGTCTTTAAAAAATTGCATTCGTAATTTGGATTAATATCGTTTAGGTAAAAAGCAGATTACACTGTCGTTTGGTTGACTCATGCTCATTGGTAAAAGTCTAAACTTGTGAGCTTTTACTCTTTAGACAATTTGTACTGATATCTTTTTTATGTAAAAGCTCTAAAATGCGAATTTCCTTTGTCTCTGCACCAGACCCTTCTGAAGGGGCTGTTATATTAGTCCCGACAGCCGAGACCCCTCAATCCACGTGGGCACGGGCGCTTTACGCCCTCTTTTTTAGCAAAACAAATAGCTGCACAAAAAATATTTTTATCTGGATCTGTATCTGCATCTTTTTAGAATTTTGATCTGGCAAAACGATCTAGATCTGGATCTGGTTGTTTTCTGACATGGTTATCTGATGTGGATCTGGACCTACCAGAAAATCTGAACCCGAATTTCAACTGGATCTGGATCTGGGTAAAAATCTGGATCTTTTACATCACTATTCATCGGCACTCTAGACCGTAGGAAACAAACCGATTGAAATCTTTTTTTTTCTCAATTAATCAAACTTATCTGAGTATAGCTCGTGGTGAGGTTTGACCTCCGAATAACTGTTGGCTGGCACCCCTCCCGCAAAATACTGACGACCTGACCTGACCATAGGTGGGCAGGACTAACATTCTGGGAGTGCAAGGCTTTTCAAAAAGTCGAAAAAC
The DNA here is from genome assembly GCA_036768485.1 of Mermis nigrescens. NCBI lineage: Eukaryota > Metazoa > Nematoda > Enoplea > Mermithida > Mermithidae > Mermis > Mermis nigrescens. The sequence continues at coordinate 5,240 of JAVLUZ010000849.1, forward strand.
GGACTTAAAAATAATGGTATGGCAAAAAAACTATTTTTCAACGTTTCTCATCGAGCGCTCTCAATCGGCATCATAAATGTGAGAAAAAAACAGAAAAAAATTAAAAAATTAAATTTTAGGGGGTATTCTGTTTTCTGGGGGGAATGCGAACCTGAGCCGCACAATGTTCGATTTTCGTCGTGAAAAATGTGCCTTTTCTACTCGTTTTAGCGACGCTTTGGCTCTGATAAGTCAAATTTTCGATTACTCATTTTTAAGCTCAATTTTATTCAATTAATTATATTTTAGAATAAATATGCTAAAAATTTTTCTAACAGACTTAAAGCTAATTCACATGTAAAATACGTTGAATCCTGGAAATTTCGTCAGAAAGATGGATAAGCATGCAGATGCTGAGGATTACTACTTTTTATACTCCATATCTTGCAAGAAGCACGAAATGTTTGTTGCCAGCAAAAAAAACATTTTTACAAAAAAACGTTTTTTTGACTGGCAGGACCGTTTATTCCATAACTTATGCTACGAAAACAAATCATTGATAAAAAGTTGCCAAAAATCAGTCAAAAAATATACAATTCGTTATCTCGTCCACGTACATATACATTTGTTAAGCAATTGGAGATTTTTTTTTGGCAAACTCATCGAGAATACGCAAAGAAATTATATTGCTACACTGGAAAATAACTAAAAAATACGACACGTAATCATTCCGCTGATAAAATAGGATATGTACATAGATACATTTTCATGAATCGGAGCGAAGTTTAATACAAAAATTGTTGACAAGTTTATTATTGAAATTTTTCGATGCGATCTCACGATTATTATCATCCAAGATTCCTTAAATTATCGAAATAATTTATTACTCTCTATTTTGAATTCATTCAAAAAAATTTGAAGATTTATTTTTCTGCTTCAATTTGAAAAAAACAACAAAAAGTGATTCATTACGACGCAATACCTATATGTGAAATGTCACAGATGTATGTGAAAATTATTTAACCATTTTTACGACAAGTATATCAGAAGTAAGCACCAATGAAATTATCAAAATAAGACAATAAAACTGTATTATTAGTCTCGAAATATATTATGTACTCTCTGACGAGAAGTGGTTTATCGACTGAAGTGTTGAAATTATCTATGTACGCGCGGCAATTGTACAACGCTTTCTGTTATAAAGAATAAGGTTAATGGAACTTAGTGATTCAGAAATTGCGAATTAACCCTACTTTTACCGAGCTCTAGTTCCGTGATCTCAATGCCTGTCTTTTGCAGTTTACTGAAAGGTCATAAATTCTTATGTGGCAAGCTTCTCAGTACCCTCTTTTTTACTGCAACACATGTTTTATTGAGCAAAAGAAATCGTTTTGACCTATATTTCATTAGATAAGCTTGTTTTCATGATTTTATAACATGTGTTACGCGTGTTGCTGATCGTAATTCTTACACATTTTGGAATCTTCAAATACGTTTTTTTCAATTGGTTTTCAGTTTTGTGCAAACTTAATAACATTTCTGAAATTATCATGCTCTTGGCTACCAGAAATATGTATTTTTATCTATTTTGTTATGTCCTGAATGATTAGATTTTCGGTCTAGACCCTAGTAAGTCTAGGGTGCGTGACCCCTTGGTAACAGGAAGCTTAATAATTTTGCAATATTCAAATATTCATTAACCGATAAATCGTAATTTGCAAGACATTGCAATAGAACGTTGCGATCATTCAGAATTGTTATTGCGACTATATATCCATACCATTTCGGCAAAATAAACTGAAAAACTTGATTTTATCACACACAAATCAGCATTATGTAGGTATGAATTTTCTTCTCATAATGGGCAGATGGGAGTTCTGAGGAATGAAATTTTAAAGTGCCTTTTTAGGCTCGAAAATGTTGAATACGCGTACACATGTCCCAGCTAATTCGCGATTTCGTTTTATCCTAGTTTTTTTAATTCTTAATGAATTTTATTTAAACTTCAGCAAATGTAGCAACAATATTATAATTTATTGTGACAAAATTTTATATTCATTACTAAAGTTTTAGACCTCAACATGAGCACTACCATTTTCAGCAATTTTGTACAATCTTTCACGATATTCCAACAAAGTTTTGATTCTCATTTCATACGTGATTTCATCAAAGCTGCAATAATTTGATTTTTCAATTCGTTGATAGTCGCAGGTCGTGTGGTGTAAACATTGGATTTTATCAATCCCCAAAGGAAAAAATCGCAGGGGGTCAAATCAGGCGATCGTGGTGGCCATGGAGGTGATCCGCGACCCATCTATCGATAAGGAAAGCTATCATTAAGCCAATCGCGAACATTTCTGTCCCAATGTGGCGGAGTCCGTCTTGCATAAAAGTGATATTATTTTGAATTTGGCGGCGTTCCAATTCAGCATAAAATTGGGTTTGTAGCATTTCTAAGTAGCGTTCACTGTTGACAGTTTCATCAAAGAAATAAGGATAACCTACAATGCCATGGCCACCACGATCGCCTGATTTTAACCCCTGCGGTTTTTTCTTCTGGGGATTTATCAAATCCAAAGTTTTCACCACACGACCTGCAATTATCGACGAATTGAAAAATCGAATTATTGAGGCATTTTATCAAATCACGTATGAAATGAGAATGAAAACTTTGTTGGAATACCGTGCAAAATTGTACAAAATTGTCGAAAATGGTGGTGCTCATGTTGAGGTCTAAAAGTTCAGTAACGACTATAAAATTTTGTCACAATAAATTCTAATGTTGTTGCTATATTTTGCTGAAGTTTAAACAAAATTCAATCAGAATTAAGAAAGTATGATAAAACGAAAACGCGAATAGTTAGCTGGGACACCCTGAATCAAAACACGAGTTATAGCACAAAAAGTGCCGGACTTTTGAGCAACTATGCACATAGATAGCTAAACCCGCTTAAAACAGCACCATTTCTGCAAATTTGCAGATAAATTCTCGGAAACTTTGAAAAATGCCGATTCCGGGAGGGAATTTCCGTGGCCCCAAGATCAGGTATGGCATTACCTCCATACATATATACATACTAGCAAAGAAAAATGCTCCGATGGCACAAAAAAGATGAATATACTTGGAATGTGGATTATCAAGGATGTTAAAGGAGGGGACTAGGAAAAACCTACCTAAAGTCGCAAAATCTGCTGAAAATCATACTTTCTCTAAGCAACAGAAAAAATCGAAGTTATTCTGCGGCCAACAGATTAAAATAAATATTTAACCATAAAATGATTGAAAAAGCAGTACATTAGCTACGCAGTAGCTATGGGAAATGATGTTTAGTAAGCTAACAGTCTTTCTAAGCCAATTGAATGAATGGTCTAAAACAGTAGGAAACACTCAAGTTGACTTGAAACAGACTAAATGTAGGTACACCAGTATGCCCTTAAGGATTGCGTGCACTAATCAATCGGCCCCTGCTTTGCTTACTTTAATGCTCAAAACAAAATAAAACAACTTTAAATACAATACCACTTAGTTTTCTATCGATCAGGATACGAAGCTAGTCAGCGTTGCTACTTGCCAGCAATTTAAAAAAACATTACAGATTTCGTTTATACACTCTTATCTGAAACTTTGAACATTATTTAGACAAGATTCAGTCATAGAAAAATAAACACGAAAAATTCCTATGGCTCCGTTCAATATCCTTCCTAATACTAGCTAGTAGGTACTACGCTCGAAGACATGAATAAGGCGCAAAGAGCAAAGGCACGAGCAATAATTATACGAGTTTCTTCACCCCACATACAATAGAGTTAACCCGACTACAGAATTTAGCTTTATCACTTAAGACGTAGCCACCTACCCCAATCACACAAATTCGCTTTTCACACTTGCCTTCTCTTTTCAGCATCACATTCGAGTAGCGAATTAAGCTACATCACATAAAAATATGAAAGCTTACGTCACATTTTGCCATGAAGCTAAACTGCTTCATTATTACTAACCTACCTATACATTCTTTGTAAAACGTCATACACACGCGGAGCACTTTTGCCTTAGAAGCAAGCAGTTGCATACATCCATTGCGTCACTTTTTGCGCGCGCTTTTAAAACAGTGAAACGTATATATAGATCGGCGGCTGACGCCGCCGAAAAAGACACTTTTTAGAGGCCGCAGAATATACTTCGATTTTTTCTGTTGCTTAGAGAAAGTATGATTTTCAGCAGATTTTGCGACTTTAGGTAGATTTTTCCTAGTCCCCTATTTTACATCCTTAATAATCCACATTTTAAGTAAATTCATCTTTTTTGTTCCATCGGAGCATTTTTCTTTGCTAGTACCCTACTTTAAATTAGCATGATTTGAGTACATCAATCAGTAAACACATATAGTAGCATACCACAATAATGACAGCAGTCCAAGAACGCGGAAACAATATTGTTCTTAACATCGGCAGTTGCGGATCCAGGATTTTCCTAAGGGGGAGCAGTACCTCTAAGGGGGAACCTTGACTTGGGCGGAAAAATTAGCCGTTTAACCCGAAAATCGCTGAAAATCGCTCAAAAATCCGTAATTTTGCGCTATATTTTAGGCCAATGGGGGGGCGGCCGCCCCGCCCCCCTAAATCCGCCCCTGAACGTCCGCATTATCCTTTTTAAACAAGACAACCTTACATTATTTAAACAGATCAAATATCAATTATCGATTATCAAGTGTAAGAAACACTAACGCTCAGATTTGAAAGTAAATTAAATTTGTAGTAACAACAGTAGTTAAGCGTGCGTCCCTGGCATCAATGCTATAACATAGCCTGTGCTTAAGCATAGGCGGGCGGGCTCAAACGTGCACCCTGGGGTCGGGGCCAGGGTGCAATGGTTAAGGATAGGCAGTGATGAAGGATATTGGGCGTGCCTGGACCGGTCTTTTAGCCCGAGGAGTCCCTGGGGGAGGAAAAGGGAGTTTCCCGGGAAACTTTGATTATTGATTTTTTGCCGTGAATAAGACTTAGGTTCCCTGGGGGATGGTGCCCCGTAAGCCTAAGGGTCCCTGGGGGATGGTGCCCGTAAGCCTAAGCGGGCCCTGGGGAGGTTGTGTAGGGCGCGCCTAGACCTGCTTATGGGGAGGTGGCACAAGGGGAGGGGAGGTAGCACAAGGGGAGCACTAGGGAGTTTCCCGGCAAACTTTGATTATTGATTGATTTTATCGATTTTTTAGTAATTTGCGAACCGGCGGTCAAATTTAGATGAAATTTGGAGACAATGACAAGTATATGCCGAATATGCTAAATTTATGGCTGAGAGAAGGTACAGACATTGCAGAGGGGTCTTAAAAAGGGAGGGGGCTGATTTTGATTGATTTTATCGATTTTTTATGCATTTGCGAACCAGATGTTGGATTTGTGTGAAACTTGGGGATAATGACGGGTATATGCCAAACATCTTATATTTATGACTGAGAGGGAGTACAGTTACTGTAGAGAGGGTTTTTAGAAGGGGGCACCTGATTAGCAATTGATTTTATCAATTTTTATCTATTTATCTTTTTGAAGATTTTCTTAAAGATTTTAAGAGATGTACTTGAAGATCACTGAACTAATCATGTTGTTGACTGGTGTAAAGTGTAAAGTAGGCTTAGGGGTTAAGTGAGCATTCCATGGAGGCATGGGATCCCTAGCTTTACCAATTTTTGCATTTAAAGAAAATGTTTCTTTTATTATTAATATTTGAGGAGTCATCCCGATGACACCCATACCAACGATTAAGAAAATAGAACTAATGTAAAGTATGAATTAAGCTTTAGAAAGCAGAATAGTCCTTGAAGGGGGTTTCAAGCAAATTTTATTTATTGATTTAATTAATTTTTTAATTAATTCATCAACTAGAGCTTGGGTCAAGCTAAAACTTTCTGATGATATATTTATGAACCGTGATCCTAGAGCACATAAATTGATATATCATAAGCTATAGACTAGATTGAGCTCAAATTTGAGATTTTTTATGATTGTATGCTAAAATTTTGTAGAAAAGGTGCTTTTTTTAAGCATTTTTGGCTTTTTATTTGCTCAAAAGTGCCAAATTTTGGCGCTCCGCGCCATATACTCATGTTTGGACTATGTTTCGTTCAATTTGTTCGAGTTTATTGATTTTTTTACCTAAATTTTTTCTGTTTTCATGCTTTAGAAGGATAGAGCATCGACCGAAACGCCGAAAAACGATGCTTTTGACGCGTACCTACCATTTTTGGGCCCAAAAAAGGCCGTTTAAAGTTTCACACCCCCAGAATTACCATATGCTGTGCATGTATGGTCATAAGTGCCATGCATACGCACGATCACAAAGGTGAAATATAGTGTGCAAATCAAAATTACTTCATTGAGTTACATAAATCTTACGATACAATTTAGATATTAAGCCTGAATTAAGGGATTATCGTAGAAGTGTGCATTCATTAGTCTAAATTACAGCATGAACGCAAATTTCATAGAACTTTTTGACATATCTCCTTATTTTGCCAAGGCTTCTGATCACCTAAAAAAATTATCAAGGCAAATTAGCATTGTCTACAGACGTTGCTTATAGTTTTTTCATAACTGAATGTGCAAATAACCAAGTTTAATGTAAAATAATGCAAATTAAGTAAAAGAAAACAAACGTGCTCGACATTGAAAAAAGCCGTCAATTAGGACTGTTTTTCACTATAATTTTATATTTTCCTACATTTACACCAATATTAAGAAAATACAGTAAAATAAGCATAAGGTTGGTATAAAACTTAGACTGATTCCAGTAAAATCTGATACATATCTTGTGGATTGAGTAAACAGTGCGTATTTCTATGTATTTAGATAACATTCTGAGACCAGTGACCTTATTTAAGCATACAGAACCACTGAGGCTGTTCAAGTTGCGCCCATATGGTATAATTATGGGTGAAGTTATTTCTTATAAAGGCTACAAACTAACATTTAACTTGAACAATAACACTGAATCTTCTGCCAGAATAAGCATGAAAAAGCTGATATAACCCAAAAGTACCGAATTTCGTACGTATTTCCTTCTAAAATTCTACAAATTTCATGCAGAGTTTAGAAATCATTTTATTAGAAGGATAGACTTTAAAGGGCCATAGAAATTTCGAGGTTCTTTACATATTCTTATGTAAAAAAAGTGATTTTATCTATTAAAAATTGAAAGCAAATCAATTGCTCACGATTTCTGTCTCAACTTTCAGGTGTAATTGGACATTGCTATTAAAATAAGGTAAAAATTATTGTGTTTTAGCCGCCTTAAATTATGTCATAGTACTCTGGATGAGTTGGTTACAATAGAAGAATAAGTGTGTGCACGCGCTCTAATTTTTAATAATATAGGGAATATTCAATTATTTTTTACAGGGCTCCAGAAAGACAATTTTTATTAACATGCTAACAAAATTCTTGGTCTAACAGAACAAATTTTTGTATTGTTTCGGAAATTTTTTGTAAAGTTTGGAACATTTTTTGTAAAGTTTGGAAATTTTTTTTTTAAAGTTTGGAAAATTTTTTGTAAAGTTTGGAAAATTTTTTGTAAAGTTTGGAAAATTTTTTGTAAAGTTTGGAAAATTTCTTGCAAATTCGGAAAATTGTCCATATTTGCTGCATCTCTATCATATAGGATACCTACTTATATCGTCTAGTGTGGCTAGAATATGTCTACAAAGGAAAAATGTTTATTCGGTCATCAAATTAGAGAAAAACTTGACTGCTTTTTTTAAAAATGCGGCACATATTTGGTTGATAAAACAAAGAAATTTACAATTCTATATGCATATTTAGATAAAAGTTCTGAGAGCACCAAGTCTGTAAAACATGTTGCAAAGTGCTCGAGCTCTGCATCTGTGGTATACTTATGGTGAAACAGGTGAGGTTGTTGCCTTTGCAAGCAGAGCAGATTCATTGTTTTGTTGTAAGCCCATTAGTTGTTGTATCTCTTGCGGCTAACGTTGAAACGGACAAGGATAAACTGTTCAACTTCCTTCTGTATCTGCCGGCGACCACCCCTGGGGGCTGGTGTAGCCATTTGGAGATTATTACACGTTCTTTTTGCAAAGGAATGTGATTAATCAAAAAGCTCAACACCCTATATGCAAAAATTTAGTAGTCATTTACCTGCACTTGGCTTACTGCTTTATCATAAATTGTATGTGTGTGAGTAGAAGAATAAGTGTGTGTAAGGATAAATTTAATATATGGACACACTCGCTAGATTTTAGTTAACCAATGTGCAAAATTGCTCTGAATTGATTGAAATTTTAAAGTTCGCACCCAACAAAAGCCCACCCCCCTCATGAATATCTGTGATGATTATACTGCACCAACCAATATTTGATCCAGAATGATTGACAAATGTCAGTAGGTAATCGTTAAATGTTTTCTTGTTGTTCTGTCTCCAATAATTATATTTTATAAAAGTGAACTGATCATCTTAAGTTTTTGCTCATGAGCTAATTCACAGTAATGATTTTTGGTCCTCAACCCCCATAATTGAAATTTTGGCGATTTTTGCTGGCTTTACACCATCCGATTTCTTTCCAGACTCAAGTTGCTGCTCATTTAGCCATTGTGGTTTTTCTAATTTCTGTGGCGCTCCACACTAGAGAATACCTAAATATTTCATTTTGGCGGTCTGAAAGCTATATTTTTAGTTTTCTTTATCCTGGAATCCAAAGTTTGTTGTGCTTATCATTAAATGCTTCAATATGCCCGCTGTAAGTGCACCAACAGAAAGTAGTGAAAAAGCTTATTAAAGTCTAGATCAAGTCAGCATTTTTTGAACAAAATTGCTCAAATTTGTGGACAAACAGACAATGGGAAACAGCCAAAATGCTACTCTATATATGAATAACAAGTATTTTTTAACCTTTTTTTCACTGTTTTCAAAAGGTCGATTACCACATTTAAAAGGCCCTGGATCTGCTACGGTTTGTTTAGATTATTTGTTCAGCTTTTTAATACAAATTTACTCGACCTCGTAAACATATTTGTAAAACGCAAACTCCTATTTATCACACATCAGTAAACGTTGAGGGGGCGAACTTTCCGGATGCCATTTATACTAATATTTGCCAAAACTTGACAAACAGCAGGAAAATTTCAATCAATTCAGAGCAATTTTGCACATTGGTTAACTAAAATCTAGCGAGTGTGTCCATATATTAAATTTATCCTTACACACACTTATTCTTCTACTCACACACATACAATTTATGATAAAGCAGTAAGCCAAGTGCTAAATTTTTGCATATAGGGTGTCGAGCTTTTTGATTAATCACATTCCTTTGCAAAAAGAACGTGTAATAATCTCCAAATGGCTACACCAGCCCCCAGGGGTGGTCGCCGGCAGATACAGAAGGAAGTTGAACAGTTTATCCTTGTCCGTTTCAACGTTAGCCGCAAGAGATACAACAACTAATGGGCTTACAACAAAACAATGAATCTGCTCTGCTTGCAAAGGCAACAACCTCACCTGTTTCACCATAAGTATACCACAGATGCAGAGCTCGAGCACTTTGCAACATGTTTTACAGACTTGATGCTCTCAGAACTTTTATCTAAATATGCATATAGAATTGTAAATTTCTTTGTTTTATCAACCAAATATGTGCCGCATTTTAAAAAAAGCAGTCAAGTTTTTCTCTAATTTGATGACCAAATAAACATTTTTCCTTTGTAGACATATTCTAGCCACACTAGACGATATAAGTAGGTATCCTACATGATAGAGATGCAGCAAATATAAACAATTTTCCGAATTTGCAAGAAATTTTCCAAACTTTACAAAAAAATTTTCCAAACTTTACAAAAAATTTTCCAAATTTTACAAAAAATTTTCCAAACTTTGCAAAAAATTTTCCAAACTTTACAAAAAAATTTCCAAACTTTACAAAACTCCTATGCTTAAGCACGCAAAATTATTTCCAAACTTTACAAAAAATTTTCCAAACTTTACAAAAAATTTTCCAAACTTTACAAAAAATGTTCCAAACTTTACAAAAAATTTCCGAAACAATACAAAAATTTGTTCTGTTAGACCAAGAATTTTGTTAGCATGTTAATAAAAATTGTCTTTCTGGAGCCCTGTAAAAAATAATTGAATATTCCCTGTATTATTAAAAATTAGAGCGCGTGCACACACTTATTCTTCTATTGTAACCAACTCATCCAGAGTACTATGACATAATTTAAGGCGGCTAAAACACAATAATTTTTACCTTATTTTAATAGCAATGTCCAATTACACCTGAAAGTTGAGACAGAAATCGTGAGCAATTGATTTGCTTTCAATTTTTAATAGATAAAATCACTTTTTTTACATAAGAATATGTAAAGAACCTCGAAATTTCTATGGCCCTTTAAAGTCTATCCTTCTAATAAAATGATTTCTAAACTCTGCATGAAATTTGTAGAATTTTAGAAGGAAATACGTACGAAATTCGGTACTTTTGGGTTATATCAGCTTTTTCATGCTTATTCTGGCAGAAGATTCAGTGTTATTGTTCAAGTTAAATGTTAGTTTGTAGCCTTTATAAGAAATAACTTCACCCATAATTATACCATATGGGCGCAACTTGAACAGCCTCAGTGGTTCTGTATGCTTAAATAAGGTCACTGGTCTCAGAATGTTATCTAAATACATAGAAATACGCACTGTTTACTCAATCCACAAGATATGTATCAGATTTTACTGGAATCAGTCTAAGTTTTATACCAACCTTATGCTTATTTTACTGTATTTTCTTAATATTGGTGTAAATGTAGGAAAATATAAAATTATAGTGAAAAACAGTCCTAATTGACGGCTTTTTTCAATGTCGAGCACGTTTCTTTTCTTTTACTTAATTTGCATTATTTTACATTAAACTTGGTTATTTGCACATTCAGTTATGAAAAAACTATAAGCAACGTCTGTAGACAATGCTAATTTGCCTTGATAATATGTAAAAGATATGTAAAAAAGTTCTATGAAATTTGCGTTCATGCTGTAATTTAGACTAATGAATGCACACTTCTACGATAATCCCTTAATTCAGGCTTAATATCTAAATTGTATCGTAAGATTTATGTAACTCAATGAAGTAATTTTGATTTGCACACTATATTTCACCTTTGTGATCGTGCGTATGCATGGCACTTATGACCATACATGCACAGCATATGGGAATTCTGGGGGTGTGAAACTTTAAACGGCCTTTTTTGGGCCCAAAAATGGTAGGTACGCGTCAAAAGCATCGTTTTTCGGCGTTTCGGTCGATGCTCTATCCTTCTAAAGCATGAAAACAGAAAAAATTTAGGTAAAAAAATCAATAAACTCGAACAAATTGAACGAAACATAGTCCAAACATGAGTATATGGCGCGAAGCGCCAAAATTTGGCACTTTTGAGCAAATAAAAAGCCAAAAATGCTTAAAAAGGCACCTTTTCTACAAAATTTTAGCATACAATCATAAAAAATCTCAAATTTGAGCTCAATCTAGTCTATAGCTTATGGTATATCAATTTATATGCTCTAGGATCACGGTTCATAAATATATCATCAGAAAGTTTTAGCTTGACCCAAGCTCTAGTTGATTAAATAATTAAAAAATTAATTAAATCAATAAATAAAATTTGCTTGAAACCCCTTCAAGGACTATTCTGCTTTCTAAAGCTTAATTCATACTTTACATTAGTTCCATTTTCTTGGGTGTCATCGGGATGACTCCTTAAATATTAATAATAAAAGAAACATTTTCTTTAAATGCAAAAAATTGGTAAAGCTAGGGATCCCATGCCTCCATGGAATGCTCACTTAACCCCTAAGCCTACTTTACACTTTACACCAGTGAACAACATGATTAGTTCAGTGATCTTCAAGTACATCTCTTAAAATCTTTAAAAAAATCTTCAAAAAGATAAATAGATAAAAATTGATAAAATCAATTGCTAATCAGGGGCCCCTTCTAAAAACCCTCTCTACAGTAACTGTACTCCCTCTCAGTCATAAATATAAGATGTTTGGCATATACCCGTCATTATCCCCAAGTTTCACACAAATCCAACATCTGGTTCGCAAATGCATAAAAAATCAATAAAATCAATCAAAATCAGCCCCTCCCTTTTTAAGACCCCTCTGCAATGTCTGTACCTTCTCTCAGCCATAAATTTAGCATATTCAGCATATACTTGTCATTGTCTCCAAATTTCATCTAAATTTGACCGCTGGTTCTTGACTTACTAAAAAATCGATAAAATCAATCAATAATCAAAGTTTCCGGGAAAGCCCCTGTAGGACTGCCCTTCTTGTGCCACCTCCCCTCCTACTAGTTGGCCTAGGCGCACTTTAGACCACCTCCACAGAATCGCTTAGGCTACCATCCCTAGGCTTGGGGGCACCATCCCCTAGGCTACCTTTGCCCTGAAAAATCAATAATTTTCGAGTTTCCCGGGAAACTCCCTCCCCTAAAGACCCCCTGACAGGCCTGGACGGGTCCCCCTCCCCCTTCCTATCCTTCATCATTGCCTATCCTTAACCATTGCTCCCTGACCCCACCCCAGAGAGCACGTTTGGGCCCGCGCGCCTATGCTTAAGCATAGGGTATCCCTCATCATGTGTGTCCAGGGACGCCCGCTTAACTACTGACGCGCAAAGAGTAAAAAACACGTATACTTTACACTTTTGTGCAACAACCATTGAGTGTAAAAAAATTTTAAGGTTAGATTCGTAATCTACAGCTTGGGGGGCAACATTTTAAAAAAATTGGCCCTCCGCAAATTATTTGATTTTTGCTTTACACTTTACACGCTCATTGCTAACTCAGTATTGAGTGTAAACGAAAGAAAAAACACGGGCATCGAATTTTTTAATTATCCATCGATTAAAAAACCGCACCTCCCAGGTGTGTGCCGTTGTTGCTGTGAGGGGGGGCACAAATTTCGCACTCGCTGTGATAAACATATAAGAAAAAGGATGGCCAAGTATATTATAGGTAGCGCTATCGCGCTACCTATGATGCACGTAATGTATACTTTTTTTGGTAATTGATAATAAGCGATTCTTTGCACACATATGTACATACATACTTTTGTTTGAAAATAAACTCCTACTGACGGCGGGCAGTTAACGGTAGTGGCAAGTCCAGTTATCCAGCATTCTCGTAAGTGAGAGGAGGGGCGGACGGCGCCTCCTATGTTTCACGCGAGTTAGTTCTAAAAGCCATCTGCAACATGAATGTAATTGAGAAGCCTAAAAACTGGGCAGATCCGAAGATCCGTCACTGCGCACCGTTCGGTCGCTTTCGCGAGCCGAACCAGTGCTCAATTACGTAAAAAATTGCGGTATCCAATCCGGAGATGAAACGTCGTCTCGACGGGTTATAGCGCAAAATAAGCGCGCTGACGGAAAAGCCCATCCGAACAGCGAAACGATCTGACAGGGAAGCACATCCGAACAGCGAAACATGCTGACGGGAAAACAGCGCATGAGCTCGATGAGTGTGTAGTGCACCGCACTTACATGAAGCCGAGAGATTGCGATAATAGCTGGCTTATGGGCGATAAAAATTCTTTAAATTTATACCCAAACTGATGAGAAACAGACTATAAACAGTCGAAAATAATTAAAAAAATCCACTATTCTATTGCAAAACAGTGTTTCCGCTGTTTTTCGTTATCTAATTTTATTCAGCTTTTGGAGTAGATCCTTTCAAAAAATTCCAAACTTTAATTTTATCTGTTGCTAACAGCCGGAAACGTTGTCGATTCAAGGTAGAAAGAGATTCAGAGACTTATAATAAATTACTATAATTACTGCTCTATTTGCTGTAGATACCTTAGCACCTACATATAGTCTATTTCATTTATCCGAGAGCTTTTTCAGCAAATCTTTTCCGAGGCTCATTTTCCCTACTTAATGTAGGTCATTCAGAGATCACTGTCTATGTACATAGGAAGGAAGGATTTTTAGATGAAAATTTTTACGGCATAATTTATTCTCGTCTTCAGCAGATCATGCAACAAGCGAATGGAATCCGCGCATTCACCTAGCCATAAATTGACCGTTTAACACATTTGAAACATTGCCACAAACATCCACTTAGCGCAGTTACAAAACGTCTGATTATCGTCGAAGCAACACGGGTTCGATTCCTACTGCGAGATTTTCATTTAGCGCATTAACTGTGGTATGTCACAGCACTGTTTAGATGAAGTCTATGTGGACGGCTTAGTGCATTAAAATTGAAAGAATGACGGTCACTCGTCTTATCTCAACTTTTCTGTCGAGTTGCAGTAAATCACCTATTTAGGCATACTTTAGCCATAAAAGAAATTACTGAAAAAGCTCTCGGATAAATGAAACAGACTGACTATACATACATACTCTGCATTTGAAGTTATACATGCATACATATTTGGCTACAGCATACCCGCGAATTAATACATGCGTCCGCGAAGCATCAATTTTTTTGAATTTATGCTAAAAATGAAAAACTATGCTGAAATAGTTTTTATGCTCCAGAAATCTTTCATTAGTCATAACACGTTCGTCGCTATTTTCTGGTGCAAAAACGTGGCTTCCAGATTCAGATCTCAGAAATCTCAGGAATACGAATAAGTTTACTAGGTCCCGAAAAGGAAAAATCAAAAATTCTTGAAACGCATTTGAAAGACTGCCAGAATAGATTCTAGCACACTTTTGAACTAATAAACCAAAAATCTAAGAGAGCCTCACGCCAGCTTTACTGTTTTTCTATGTTCTGTCAAGTAGACCAAGTTTGAGTAAGGCATGATGAATCTTTAAATATTTTCTGACACGGTTTGCAGAATTAAAATTATTTTTTGTACCGACATATTGTTTTTTCTTCGCAATGTAACCTACCAGGATTATAGTTTGTTTCACACAAGTTCGGTCATAAATTTTAATACTATGTTCCGACAATAAGCTCAGATTGTGATTATAGCATTGCTTGCTATGATATATAATTATTGTAACCCTCGGCTTACTGTCGATAAAAATCATTAAAATTTATGCACGAAGTTATGTGAAACAGACTGAGTACAAAACAAGTTAAACACTTTTTTCAGTGGGGGTCAAATGTTTAGAAATTACTTGCGTGATCATTTTATGCGACATATTTTTTCGAAAATGATTCAAATCTAGTCAAATTTCTTGAATTTTTTGAAATATTTTTTCTCAAGTGTGTGGAGCTCGCTGAGAAACGCTCAAAAACATCATTATTTCGGGCTTTCTACAAGTAGTTGTTTAGATATCTGATTTCAAGATTTTAGTCCCCTAAATTCAGAAGGTTAGCTACATATGTATGTACGTGCCTGTTCATATTGCAAAGAAAACAAGCAAATATCGGGATATATTATAATTGAACAAATGAGAAATTACGATATTAGATAACCAAAAATCATTACAACATTTAATCTGTCTCGACAACTACTTTTGCCCTTCACCCCCGCCCCACGTAAATCTGTCTTAAAGTGCTCAATGCATTTATCGAATTAATTTATCAGTTTGCTGTGGTTTATTCTCCTGAAGTATTAGAATTTCGATTTGTTTCACGATACTAACGAGAATAATTTTGATGTACCTATTTTTTATACGTACATACATACCTATACCTACATATGTATCTATTTTTTGCTTGCTTTGACATTCATTATGAATTTTCATCAAATAATTCTATTAGCTTAACGACTTGACTCAGTTGAATTGAGTGCTTGGTCGAAAATTCCTCCGATAATATTTGGCAAATCTTGGATGTTCACAAGATGAACGGGATTAACAGCAAAAAACAGTCCCTACAATCCGTTCTTTGTGCCCAAAATAACGTTTTTCTGCGTTTTTAGTGTCTGTTTCATTGAAATTGCGTTTTAGGTGTAGAAGACTTTCCGAAAAATTTATGGTTTTTAAATAATTTGTATTTCACATTATTACACGAAAACAATCGTATGCTAATATTTCATTAGTTTTTATGTCTAAAGATCTGAAAAGTTTGGCTAAAAAATCCTCTAAAATGACTAAAATAGCAGTATTTCCATTTTTCGTAATTTGTGCCAAAATACAGCTTTTCAAATTAAACCTTGCTAATTTTTACTATACGCCTACTATCGAATGGAGTCAAAATTATTTACATTTTTACATTCACTAAGGCCAAAAATCTTCTTAACTTCCAAAAATATCTTTGACACCGACATGGAGAGGTTAATTTTTTCGTTTTCAAGACGCCTAGTTTTTAATTAATGCTATTTCTGATGCGAAGCCCCGGAATAATTTGGAAAATTATGATAGAATGGACGATAACTAGAAAAAAACAGGTAGTCGTTTTATTTTCAATGTTAAGCTACAGTCTGTTTCATTTAACTTTGCTGTTTTCTTTTGAATTTAATCCGCATGAATCGGGCTACAAAAGTGGTTAAAACTTTTGGTACAGCAATGCGGTTTGGCAATAGCAAGCGTCTCACCGCAACTCGATATGCTGTACGGAATATCTCAACTATACCGCTATTTTAAATTACTTTTGTACTTACTTTACATTTTTTAAAACCCTCAAAGTTAAACGAAACAGACAATAGTGTGGTCAGAGGCGGTCCGTTGCCCTTAAAATTTCCCTTGAATTAAAAAACGTTTCGCTACTAACTTACGTCCCCAAACAGAATGTAAAGGCATAGTAGTCAGTTCCATTCCAAACGGCCCATTTTTGATTAACGGCCAGGGTTGCCAACTTGGCCGGAAACCGGACATTTATGTCCGCTTTTCAGGCTTGATGTCCGGTTTTGTCCGGTCGACAGTCATGTCCGGTTTTCGATGTCCGGTTTTTTAAGCTGTTGGTCCGCTTTTGTCCGGTTTCAAAATGCAAAAATGCGTATAAGAGAGGTAAAAGTTGAAAAATTTTTTGGCGCTTCGCGCCGAATTGATTTAAATCTTACTTGTTATTAATCTTTAAGCCGCGCCGCGCCACGCCAATTGCAGCATTTTTATCGACAATCTGGTCTAGAACTACGCTATGACTGAAAATCCTTATCTTCTGTACGGATTTGGATAGTTTTTGTAATGCAAAAATGCTTTTTAGAGAGCTAAAATTTCAGAATTTTCTGGCGCTTCGCGCCATTTGATAGATTATAGTTTTTATTGACAAAAGCGACTTTAGAATTGGCTAAAATGCTTTACTGAAGGAAGGAAATTCAAATTTCAACAGAAATGACGTGTACTGATCATGATATTTCTAGTAGAGCGCGCAATTTTTGGAGTTTTTGAAGAATATGGTGTGAACTGATTTTGCGCCATTTCGGCAGAACTGCCGTACAATTGCGCAAAAACGATACTTTATGTCACTAAAAGACGCGGAAAAAAGAAATAAACCAAATCCATACAAAATTCACAGAGTTACGGTACTTCAAACACCATCCTTGGACATTCACCATTTTGAGCCACTTTAAGGAATTTTTGCAGTTTTTCAGAAGTTTCCAATTTTCACTAAAAACATATTTTTCTGCCATTTTAACGGTTGCAGATTACAAAAAATTAAGTTATACTGCGCGTAAAGCAAGATTGAAGAAAATTTTTTTGTAATGTTTTGCACAAAGTTTTTAAGAAATTTTTTTGTTATTCTACTATTCTTATCCTTGTTTACATCCAGTTAAAGATTTCGGAGTAAGTTAAGAATATGGTACTTTCAGGATACTATGCAATAAGCTTCAGAAGAGCGGAATTTTTTGCTCAGTACTTAGAACACGTTGAAAGAAAGCGCGGAAAAAATATTCATCCGTCTATAATCAATATTACAAAAGCTATGGGTTTCGTTAATTAGCCTCTTCTCGACCTACGCAAGCATCTACTCGACCTAAGTATTTGAAGATTCAAACAGCAGAATGCAGAATCACATGTAGATACCCAATTTACGTCGATATAAGCATCTATACATCGACCTAAGCATTTATACACTAGCAAAGAAAAATGCTCCGATGGAACAAAAAAGATGAATATACTTGGAATTGTGGATTATTAAGGATGTAAAAGGAGGGGACTAAGCATATTAGAAGCAAAAACTTAAATTTTCCTATATCTTATCAAGTAAAACCGAAAAAACATGCAAAAATGAAAATTTTTTGAGTTTTTTTAAATTTCAAACAGCTTTCCGCGCCTTTTTTTTCTCTTTTTCTTTTTCATTGCTATGCTTCTTCCATAATTTCAGCCCATATTATTCATTTCTGACAAATGTGTAAGTCCTTGGATCGAGTCGTTTAATCGTCCCACCGAACACTCAAATCGACAGTTGCCTGCAACTTTGCAAGTATGGCTCAGATTTTCACCAAATTTTTTCCGCGCTTCAATTTATCATGTTCTACCAGTTTGGCACAAAAATTTTGGCATTCCGTATTCATTTTGCTCCTTTTCTAAAAGTACCATATTCTTAACTTTAGCCAAAGATTTCTACTCAAATACGATGTAAACAGCATTTTTGGACCTCGATCTAAGCGGGAGTGACCTCGACCTAAGCAGCCCAAAGCCTAAGCCTAACCGTCATTTAAGCAGAAGCTTGAATTTTCACATATCTTATGAAGTAAAATGACAGAAAAAATATGCAAAAAATTGCTTTTTTCAAATTTAAAAATTTTCAAACAAAAATTTTTTTGCGCAATAAAGGTTATTTCATCGTGATCAGCGACCTTGAAAATGTCAGATAAATATGTTTTTAGCCCAAATTCGGAACATTTTGGTAAACAGTAAAATACCCACTTTAATGTAGCTATATCCGGAGTAACTTGTTTAATCCTTTTTGCTCACATCGCCACAGACTTTTCCTGATGCCCCAGCTTTTGAAACACTCCAGATCCACATTTATATTCTCGCTTACATTGCCTGCCATCTGGGTGCATTTATGACAAAGTAAAGTGCCGTAACTCTATCTTCACCAATATTGGTCCATTTTCCATGAAATTTCTTTCCGCACTTCTTTTGTATGTCCTCATTTCAACCAATATCGTTCCTTTATACATATATCTGCAAATTTTCCGTCCACACCATAGAGTAAAGTTTAGCCAAATTTTCATACAATAAGTACATCAAACACCGCTATTACATCAGCACATAGGATTTTCTACTTAAAAAAACACTGATTTTTCAATACAGGGGGTCTATTTTAAATATTTTTAGACCTCTCAAAAAACGTGGAAAAAGGTTGGAAAAAGTGGGAAAAATTTTGGGTCTGGTCTATAATGTCAACCAAATCGCTGGGGAAAAACGGTGTTCGGGAACCAAATTTCAAATCGTGGCTAGTAGAAGGCTCAAACGGTTCTGCTCACTGTAAATTATGTTCTGCTAATCTACCCCCAGAACACGATGCTCTTCTTAATCATGTTAAAACGGCCAAGCACATTAAAGCTATTAGTTTTAAAGCCTCATTTGCATTGTCTGCTTTAAGTCTTCCCTTTTATAATGCTAGCGTTGAACGGGGTATTTCTGTATTAAGTTTGCTGAAGACCAAACTATGAAATCGCTTAGATGTCAAAACTACTGATGCTTTATTACGTGTTCGTTTTTTACTGTGTTGGAAGGGCGAGAATTGTTGCACCTTCACTGTTACTGATCCAATGCTTAAATTGTTAACACTAAAATGCACGGTCGTAGCATTTGTGATGATGATATCGTGTGCCTTAATGAATCGTTATAACTTTCTGATGAAGCCTTGTTTAATGTGCAAAATGCGTTTAATGTGGTAGATATTTAAGTGCAATAGTTGATTTGAATAAATTTTAGCCGCTTTGTTATTTATCAAGTGTATACCATTTGTCCGGTTTTGTCCGGAATTTAACTGTGCCCTTGTCCGGTTTTGTCCGGTTTTGAATGTTGGTATGTCCGGTTGGTCTTTTCAGAGTTGGCAACACTGCCGTGGAGCGATGAAGTGCGGAATGACCCAAGTCGACTGCCGAGCTCTGAAAAAATCGGTGTTACAGTAATAAACACTTTTTATTATCGATCGTTTTCATGCATTAGGTTAAAGCAGACTATAATTGTCTTTACTCTTCCTTATTCCGGATTATCCGATCTTGCATCGAGTCACACCCAACACATTATTCTACGAAATGGCGAGACGATAGTTTTTTTACAAGGGAACGATTAAAATTTTCTTGTGTATAAACGTGAGCATGGGCGGACCAAAAATTATAACAGAACCAAAAATGACTTCTCATCCTCAGAGAAGGATCTGATATTTTCTGATCAAGATATTTTCCATTTCAAATTTAGTTATAACTGAAAAATGAAAAAAGAAAGAACGAAAGAAAAAACGCTTCAAATTAAAAGCGTTTTCTTTCTTTCGTTCTTTCTTTTCTTTCTTCCTCATTTTCTCTGTTTATCTCGCATTTTTCAAAAAATTTTTGGTCTCAATGGGGCCCCTTAAATCCGCCAGTTCATATACGCGCTAAGGTCGGCGCTCTAATGTCGCGCGCTATATTGTCTGCGTGCCAAAAACTACTTCTTTTTCACATAACTCCGTGCATAAAATCTAAGACTTTTTATCGACAGTAAGCCGTGGGTTACGATAATCAGGGCCGTGCTTAGAGGTTTAGCGGCCCTGGGCAAAACTTATTTTGGCGGCCCCCATGATTTTTAAAACTGGTATTATATGCATCATAATTATCACTTATAGTATATCCTTTACATATGTACCTATATGATCGCAGTTAGCATCTTACTGGAAATTTACTAACAAAATATTTTGCTACATTATTTTTAGTAGGTATCGTATGTTTTTTTTTCTCAAATAATTTACCTATTTCGTGAATGATGACGTGCTTTATTACAAAATAACTTGCCTAGCTTTCTGAGCGGCAAACTGGTCAATCAATTGCAAAAAATATAACGGAGATGATAAATCATTTTCAATTGAAATAATCGCTAGTGCACTTAGACGAGAATCAGTCATAGTTGACCGCAAATATGTCTTTATTAATTTCAGTTCCGAGAAGGAACGTTCTGCTGAGGCCACAGCAATAGGTATTGTGAGTAAAATTCTGAAATCAATTATAAGGTTCGGTAAAACATCCGGAAGCCATTTGATAGATGTGTAAGAGTAGCTAGTGGCGAAGTTAATTCATTTGGACTTGATCGAGCAAGAACTTTTAGCTCTGTGTACATGTCTGGTCCATTAAGATCATCCAGAAACGCAGCTAACTGTGTGCATGACTTGAGCAATTCATCATCTTCCCATGTTTTTAAAGCTGGTATTCGTGGGTAGTGCTCAATGAGAAACCTTGAAAACGGTATTTCTTAGCCATACCATCATTTTTAAGACCATTTTTTGACCTCTAAAACCCTTGCACCTACCTCCCCGGGATTGTGTTGCTGCCCACATATGCTGCGGGGGTCTTAGGTGGCGCGGTCAAGCGTTCCCTGCGGGGTCCGGGACAGAGTCCCCAAAAATTTTGTAAGAAAGCATTTTAATGTCAAATAATAACGTTAAAATTTTCGCAAAAACGGCTGAATTTCGGTCCTGAATGGAACCCAAAAACACTTAAAATTGATGACCTATTACATTTCACAAAACTTCTGAGCTGAAATGCGTTTTTCGACCTCTGCTAATTACATAGCGCTGCAACGGGTCGCTGCCAATAAGATATAGAAAAATGTATAAATTGAAATTTTTGTTCTTACCCTTTTCAGGCCCATTTGTGGCCTTCTTATTAAGAAGATGCAATTCAGAAAACAGGAAAATGCATCAAAAACACAAGAAAATTTGGCCATTTCTTTCATTTAAAATAGGATTGTGTCCTTGTAAAGAAAGACAAACAAAGCAAAGAATAGACAAACTGGTACACAATCATTTTCGCACTTTTAGTTTTATGCTCAACAAGCATGCGCACTTTCATTCAATGAACAAATAGTGCATTAAATTACTAGTGATGTGAAGTGCTAGATTATTTCATCTGATTCAAGCTTTTAAATTCATTTGATCTATGGCTCGGTGCAAAGCGCCGGGAAATTTTGACATTTTAGCCTTTTCGAACTCAATTTTCTGGACACACATTATTGCAACAGAAAAATCAACAATTTGTCTGAAAAATGAGAACAAGTATAGCTCAGACAGCGTTCTCTTAAAAATGCAGGTAAAGATTTTCTACTGACTGTCTGTGTTTGCATTAGAACGTCGAAAAATCGATCCTTTTGAACGTATGTATCGAATTATTGTAAGAGGGCCGCCAAAAAATGAATTCTATACGGCATGCACCACAACTTTTTTAACGGCCCATAATTTTAGCGGCCCTGTGCGGCCGCACAGTTCGCACCCCCTAGGCACGGCTATGACGATAATTATATATCTAGATCAATGCTATAATCGCAATCTGTCAGCTTATTGTCGGATATAGTATTAAAATTTATGACCGAACTTGAGTGAAACAGACTATAGATATGCTAGCGCAAAACTGTAAACAGATTTGTGATCAGCGTTAAAAAAAATTTTAACAGATTTTTAAGTAGCAAAGAAAAAATGCTCCGATGGAACAAAAAGGACGAATATACCTACTTGGAATTGCGGTTCATTAAGGACATAAAAGGAAGGGACTAGGGAAGAGTTACCTATGTATGCCTGTGAAAGTTGTAAGAATCCACTAAAAATACGACTTCCGCTGAGAAACGTAAAAATCGAAGAATATTCTGCGGCCTGCAGAAGGGAGTTGCACTTCCGACGTAAAAATAAGTAACACGAACAGCTTATTTCAAAAGAGAAGCAATCAATAATAAAAAACGACATAATGTGCATTCTTCTGCTAGCATGGCACGCATTGCTATGGGGCAACAAGTTGGTGTGCTTGTCAAAATTCATTTATGGAGCCATTGACGATTAACTAAATCTTGGTTAGACATTGAAAGAATAATTTGATATTGATTAGAAAGTAAATCGGTCATTAAAACACATAAAAGCTTCCTTATTTCGTTTTCTTGAGGCAGTGAACGCTTTGTGAAGGCGCGCTATTTTCGAAGCCGCAGAATATACTTTGATTTTTTTGCGTTTTTCAGCGGAAGTCGTATTTTTAGTGGATTCTTACAACTTTCACAGGCTACATTACTTTTTTCTAGTCCCCTCCTTTTATGTCCTTAATGATGCGTAATTTTAAATATATTCGTCCTTTTTGTTCCATCGGAACATTTTTCTTTGCTAGTACCCTACTTTTAATCAGCATGATTTGATTAAGCAAGTCAGTAAACACATACGGTAACATCCCATAAGAATGACAGCAGTTCAAGAACGCGGAAAACAATATTAGTCTGAACTAGAGGTGCGCCAATGCCGCTTTTTTTGCCGGTGCCGGTGCTGGCGGCAATATAGTGCTCTGCTTTGTATATGAGAATATGTTCAAGGGGGTTAAGTAACAATAATGCAGCTATGTTTTGTAATGCGCACACATTTCTATTCATGTTCACGTAAGATCCACCAGCTTTACCATAGTAAGCTTTCTCTTGTTATTATTATTTTTTCACCGCACATTCATAATGTAAAGCATGAAAATTCCATGGGCGGGCTTGTCTAAAAATTTTTTAATGCTAATTTTTGTTGGACACAAAAGAATATGTAGTTAACTATGCTCTAAAAACACTATTATTCCATTTCGTAGTAAACTTTCTCATTAAAATATTAAATCAACCAATTTTCGGAAAAATAAAATGAAATTCAACGATAAATGGTCCAAAATTACTATTTAGAGCGACTCAACATCAGCATTATCTTTTTTAAACAAGACAAAATTACCTTATTTAAACACATTAAATAGTTTGTAGTGTAAACTTTACGCAATTATTGGGTGTAAAGAGCACTTACACTCAGATTAATAATCCTGACATTACGGAGAACATTTAAAGAATTAAGTTTCTGCAACGCTCTGGAACTATAGTCCGTTTCACATAACTTCGTGCATAAATTGTAAGAATTTTCATCGGCAGTAGGCCGAAGTTTACGATAATTATATATCAGATCAATGCTATAATCTCAATCTGTCAGCTTATTGTCGGAGATAGTTTTTAAATTTATGACCGAAGTTGTGTGAAACGGACTATAGTCATTGTAAACTCACAAGCACTAGGGGTAAAGAAAATTTAACAGACAGATTCGTAGTTCTGACGTTATGTAGAACAGTTTGAAAAAATTAAGCTTCTGCAATGCTCTGGAACTAAACTTCATTTTAGAAAACTTTAGATAGAAAAACTTTAGATAACTGCTCGGTGCAGAAAAGCTGACAGTTAGATTTGTAATATTGACATTAAGAAGAAAATTTTAATGAAAAATTCACGTTTCGAAACACTCTGAAAGTAAAATAAATTTTTAGTATAAATTTTACACCTCCACGCTAACTCAATATTTTGCGTGATTAAATGCGTTTACGTGCATGCGTGAACCTCAATATTTTGTATATTTTTCATATTTAGTATCATGCCGCAACTCATATCAGGATAAGGTGACAGACACAAACCTGCCAAAAACGTCTTTTTTTCACCCCAAAGTTGGAACTTTGCACCACCAAAAATAACTCAGTATTGAGTGTCAAGAAGCGCGACCAAGTGCGATGTGTAACTATTGACATTTACCTTTTTTAACATTTCGCTCCATCCGATTCAAAACCGAGTGTTTTACAGACAAAAAACCGTCGAGAACGTGTTTCTGACCCCAGTGTTTAAACTTAACACCATTAATTAACTCTGTATTAAGTTTACAGAAATGCTTCCAATTGGGATCTTGAGACGTTCGCACGTCTTGATTTATAAGCGGAGCGGTTGGCAAGCTAAAAGAAGGTAAAACGTTTTGTTTCATCCACCACCTGAGTGTAAAGTTTAAACCGCCAACACTAACTTTGTATTGAGTTTACACAAACGCGGTTAAGTTTCTTGCGTAGCCCTTTAAGCGTAGTACTTTCCCATTGATAAGTTTTTGGGGGACTCTCATACGAAGAATTTGACAGACATAGACAAGCCGAAAACTCGACCAAAATCTGTTTACACCCCAGAATTTTGCACTATTTACACTCCCCCTTAGGAAGAAGTATAAAATTCAGAAAACAAAAATACTGTGTTTACAGAGAATTTTATTCTCTACAATTCTATAATATTAAATTGTATGAGGCATTCAAAGCTGAGTTGTCAAAAAATTGTTCTCGACAAGCAGCAAGTTTTTATGTTACAACGTTACGCCAAAACTTTACACGCTCATTGCACACTTGGTATTGAGTGTAAACAGAAGAAAAGAAGATTGCATAATCTTTTTTATTATCTATCTTTAAAAAAAATCGCACAATACAGAAATGTCCCAATGTTGCTGTAGGGGACATATGTTTGGGGTACCTGTCTAAACCTTTGATGCAGTATTGTTGTTCGGCAACTGCAAGCGTCTCGCCGTAACCCGATATAGGTGCTGTGCTGTAGAATATCACAACTGTACTGTTGCTTTAAACCACTTTTGTAGACACTTTAAATTGTTTCAAAAACCTCAGTCAAATGAAGCAGACTATAGGTATAGTCTGTTTCATTTAACCTTGCGATTTTCTTCAAAATTTTTCTGCACGAATCAGGCTACATAAGTGGTTTAAAATTTTGACGCAGTAATGCTCCAATGTGACTCGATATACCGTAGAAGATCATATTTACCGCACTAGTTTAAAACACTTTTGTAGTCAATTTAAATTTTTTTCGAAAACCTCAAAGCTAAATGAAACAGACTATAGGTACCACATACTTAGTCTGTTTCAAACAAGATCGGTCATAAATTTTAAAATTGTCTGCGACAATAAGCTGACAGATTGCGATAATAGCATTGATCTGATATATAATTATCGTAACCTTCGGCTAACTATCGATTAAATTTTTGAAATTTATGCGCGAAATTATGTGAAACAGAGTCTGTTTCACACAAGTTTAGGCATAAATTTCAGAAAATATGTTCGACGATAAGCTGACAGATTGCGATTATAGCCCTGGTTAGACATATAATTATCGTAATCCATCAACTTACTTTCAAAAATATCCATAGAATGTATGCCCAAACTTATGTGAAACAGACTATAGATAGATCGCGATATTTCAAGGGACGACACAATGCATAGCTCTCATCTGTGGAATATTCAATCGACTCCGCTGATCTGTTTTCAGTCTTGCTTATAGGCTAGAATCCAACCGTTTCGGAAAGCCTCAAGTCAAACTGCAAAATTATTTTATTTTCCTCACTGTTTTCGTTCTCTAACGTGTATGCACCTACATATGCACAGCGGTTGCGCATGTTCACAGCAAAGAAAAATGCTCCGATGGAACAAAAAAGGTAAATATACTTGAATTTCTTCATTGTTAAGGATGTAAAAGGAGGGGACTAGGGAAAATTTCCCTGAATGCGCAGAAGCCATAGGACTGTGCTAAACAGTTAGACTTCCCCAAACAATGCAAAAATCGAAGTATATTCTGCGGCCTATGCGCGTTTCCGCAGATTTTCTGTAGTAATTTCGATTACAATGGCGAGTATTTTGATTGCTTTATTCTGGAAAATTTAAAGAGTTTTTGTGGTTTTTCATGCAAACTATTGAGTTGGCCATGTAGGTGTAAAGTTTACACTATTATATTTTACGCCAGAGCATTGTGGAAGGTTAAGATTTCATTAAATAAATAATACATTGATTATTTTATAGTCATGGAAGTGTCCTCAATGCTCTTTTTGCGAAATACTTAAAAACGTTTTGGGACTACACCTCATTTTTCACAGGCCGCAGAATATATTTCGATTTTTGCATTGTTTAGGGGAAGTCTAACTGTTTAGCACATTCATATGGCTTCTGCGCATATAGGGAAATTTTCCCTAGTCCCCTCCTTTTACATCCTTAACAATCAAGAAATTCAAGTATATTTACCTTTTTTGTTCCATCAGAGCATTCTTCTTTGCTTAGTTCCCTTCTTTTATTTAATACTTCAGGCCATATATCCATGGGTGGGCAGCGCCAGAATTCTGGGGTGGGGGGTTTACACTAAAATGATCACAGATCAAGAAATATTGCGTTCGAAGAGAAAAAAATTTTATGTTTTGAGATATTGTAGCCATAGGTGGGCAGCACCGAAATTCTAGGGGGGGGGGTGAAGAAATTTTCAAAGGTCAAAAATGGTCTTAAAAGTGGTCGTATGGCGGAAAAACTCCATTTTTCGACGTTTCTCATTGAGCACTATCCAATGGCATCAAAAAATCGCTAAAAAAGCAAAAAAAAATTGAATTCTGGGGGTATCTTGATTTCTTGGGGGTATTTCAACTTCTGGGGGTGCATACCCCCACGCTCATGTGTGATTGTAGCCCTCTACATTATAAAACCAATTGGACTGCACAGAAACCAAAATTGAGTTAGATAAGCTCTAGGACACGCTAACAGTAAAAAACTCGTATACTTTACACTTTTGTGCAACAAATAATGAGTGTAAGGAAATTACAAAGGTCAGATTTGTAATCTACAACTCAGGTGCAACATTTTGAAAAAAAATTGGCCCTCCGTAAATTGTTTGATACCTAATGCTCTGGGCGGAAAAGTGCTTCTCAGTGTAAACTTTACACTTGTGCTTATAACGCAATATTGGGTGTATAGAAACAAAATAAACTAGGATCTGTAACGCTAAGGTCAGGGCACATTTTAAGCATAATTAGCATGTTCCGCCGATTTAGCGGAACAGCATGGAAAAATTTCGTTTTTCGTCTCGAACCCTTTACACTAACAGATCGAGAAACATTGCGTTAAAAGAGAAAAAAATTTACGTCTTGAGATATTGTAACCCTCTATAATTTAAAGCCGATTGGACTGCACATAAACCAAAATTGAGTTAGATAAGCTTTAGGACACGCTAACAGTAAAAAACCAGTATAGTTTACATTTTTGTGCAACAACTATTAAGTGTAAAGAAATTTTAGGGTCAGATTCGTAATTTAAAACTCAGGGGCAACATTTTTTAAAAAAACTGGCCCTCCGCAAATTGTTTGATTCTTAATGCTCCATACGGAAAAGTACTTCTCAGCGTAAACTTTACACTTGTGCAAATAACGCAATATTAGATGTATAAAAACAAAATAAACTAGGATCTGTAATGCTGAGGTCAGGACACATTTTAAGCATAATTAGCATGTTCCGCCTACTTAGCGGAGTAGCTGGAGAAATTTCGTTCTTCGTCTCGAACCCTTTACACTAAAACGATCACAGATCAAGAAATATTGCGTTAAGAGAGAATAAAAAAGGGTTTTGAGATATTACAACCCACTGCGTTATAAAACTAATTGGACTACAGAGAAAAAAAATTGATTTAGATAAGCCGAAGGACACGCAAAGTAAAAAACACGTATAATTTACACTTTTGTGTAACAACGATTAAGTGTAAAGAAATTTTGAGTTCAGATTCGTAATCTACAACTCGGGGGCAACATTTAAAAAAACAAGTTGGCCCTCCGCAAATTATTTGATTTTTCGGTTTACACTTTACTCACTCATTGCTAACTAGGTACACTCATTGCTAACTAGGTATTGAGTGTAAACAAAAAAGATGGCATCGAATTTTTTAATTATCCATCGATAGCGCTACCTATGATTTGATGAGCTACCTATAAGTTACCTTTACCAACCTAGCTACGCTAAGCTGGAGGAATCTACAGGATGTACATACCTAAGTATGTATGAACAAATTAATTGTTTAATATGCAAGAATGTAAGTAAAATGCTAATAAGTGATAAATATAAAACAATTCGTTGCGGAATGTTGAGATGAAATTAATAGAATAGGTAGGTACAACGAAACAAAACGGAAGTGAACATTATGCATTGTCAGAAAACAGAATCCAATGGATTAAACGAGCAATAACGCGATAGCGATTGTGCTGTGCATTCGTTACACAATCAAGGCTCAACGAAGCGTTTTACGAGTACAAGTCAGAAAATTTTACAAAATTGAATGCAATATTCAAGCATGACGAGATGAATAGTTTGCATCATAAGCTTCAAAACTGACAGAAGGTGGAAAGTTTGAATATTTTGCTTTAGTAACATTAAGTGTAGGATCATTAAAGCTCAGATCATAAATACATTTGTTCAACTGTAAAAATCAATGGCGAATCCATTACACCCCAAGTTTTTCCAAAATTGCTGAAATTAGTCCCATAGATCTATTCACTACGTGCTAGTCTAAGCTTTTACGACATATTCTTACAAGCAGAATCATTCCTAATCCATAAAAATCAAAGGCGAAGCGCCCGAAAATTTGTAATTTCGGGATAACCGTTACCTCATTTCCACGTATATACCTTACGCCCAATCGCTAAAATAGGCCTTCAAAAATACCAAAAGGCCAATAAAAATCATCAATGAGTACTACCCAGTAAGAAGCACCGGAAAAAATTACGAAAATCTGACTTTCAATGGCTAAAAATCATACGAAAATGTGCTGCTTTTAATGCAGGTGCGGGCGATAAATAAGAAAAGCAAATGAAACGATAAGTTTAGTAAGTGTATTGTCTATATGATGCTATACGAGTTTCAATGTGATTAAATCTAAGGAAATAACAAGAGATTATAACGAGTGATTAAAGTGGCTCGTTTTTTGTCATACTAAGGTGCGCAGAAGCAGAATGACACGCATTATGTGATGCTTTAATTCAAAAAGAAAATAGCAGGGAACAAATGTCTATTCATACCTCGTTTACTGAATACTCTGGAGAACAAATTACGGAAAATGAAAATGCCCATACGAGTGTTTAAGGGGTTTAATGAAGACAATAAAGCAAACCGTTAACGATGTCCACACCCCATTCCTGGACTTTTCCAATTTGTTCACTTTTCGGCTCTATATTTAACCGTTTTCATAATATATTCATTCAAGCAGGCATCCAATATTTTGGATTTCTATTGAAAAATTCAAGCCCCTGGCTTGAAGAGTAGGGACCCGAATGATCCGTTGATCTCTCCTTGTGTGAATATTTAAACGTACTGAAATAATGCGTGCGGATAGTAAACCATGCGCGATCAAAATATTAGGTAATGAAGGAACCTAATATTAAATTACGAATAAAAAGCGATACCTACTCGTATACACCAACCACTGTTTTTTGTATAGAAAATTCAATTTTTTTGTACAATGAAAAATCAGCCAAAAACTGATTATACTTTGTGCACACACTTGAACAAAGATCGCTCCAAATATCCTTTGTACGAGCCTCGAAATCTCTGTCCCGCACAAAAAACAGTGATACCAAATGTAAAATTGAAAGATAAGGAAGGTACTAATTATTGAGGCAAGATAGGCACTTTAAAAAATATTGACATCCAAACGTTAAAAATCGATTTTAGACGGCAGCGCGTTTCCTGATCACAATAATACAATGAGACAGTCCAAAAATAGCGACAACGCAAAACTTCCGAATAAATATAATGCATAATATACTCGTATGACTGTAGAATGATCAATCTTAGATCGCACATAAGCTTGCTTAGCAAAAAAAGCCCCGTGGGCATCGAGGAAAGGCCAAAATGCTAAAACAGTCGCTGTCGTTTTCTCGTAAAATTTCACATAATTTTTGAGAGTTTAAGGGTTTTTACCCCCCCCCTTAAAAATATTTTCACCCACAGAATTCGTGATTTTCCAAAGAAAATCATAGAAAAAGATCCAGCTTTAAGCATTTTAGCGATCTTTTAGTTCAAAAGTGCCAATTTTTTGACTACATGTTGTTGAATTTCATTGGAGTTTTCTGGCAACTTTTTTTCAGAAACGCCTACAAATGATATTTTCAAAGCGCATCCATAAAAAAAGGCTCGCTGTGCATGTAATGCTTGCATGAATTTAAATTGAAGAATAAACTTAAGCCCATTTTTCAAAATTTACAATCTCTGTCGATTCTTAAAACTAAAATAGCAAATCTAGAAAATGTAAGCCTTGCATCTTGTCCGTATTCATTATGCTTTACACAGCTATTAACGGATCATAAAATGAATAAGCCTAAGCACGCGAAATTTTTTTAAAATTTTTTCCTTTTACATTATAGGGTTGGAGTAGAGGATAGCGTGTTCACTGTTCAGATATGCACGTAGGGGATACCCCCAGAATAGAAAGAATGGGAAATTGTCTGGGGAAAATTGAGCGAAACGAAGGTCAAAAGTGCAGAAAAGCAAAAGTTTTTGGCAAAATTCCTTGAAATTGACCAGAAACTGCGAATCAACACATTAGAACCTGTGAATGAACAGTTTCAACGCTACTTTAGCATTTACAACCAGTTTTTGATGTCATTTTGGCTAAGCACTCTGAATGGTCCCCAGACCAAACAGACTATGCACCTAAGATCGTGTTATCAGTTTGTTTTACATCAAAAAATAAAAAGCGATTTGAATCGACGCGGCTTTTACGAGAATGTGCTGCTAAGGACAAGCATGCGCAATAATCAAAATGGAGGCGATCCTTCAAATTCGATCAGCACTTTATCCGCATCGATAGTGTCTCCGGGTCTGCAGTGAATTTTCATGACCTGAATGAAAATCAGATGAAATAAATTAGCAAAGTAAAACAAACACAACGACGCACGATTATATAACTGAAGTAGGCAGAATCGATATTCTCGAAATTCACGGTAAATGGACGGATGATTGCCTTCCTTCACTTTTTCTTAAAATTTACCGTTCTACCCATTTTGCTTCACTGAGATATGTAAATATTATAAAATTATTTTCTATCACCAAGGCATTGCACTTTTGACAGTTTGAAACAAGACACATGCACTAACGATGAAAACTTGTCTTCCACTCAAAAATGCATATCAGTCAGAAATGGGCTCGACAGGGGCTTGCGCTGGAGCATATGGAGGAAAGACCGTGTTTTTTAAGCATTTTTAGCCAATTCTGGCTATGGTACATATGCTGTTTTCATGGATGAAAATATATTGCAAATTTCATTTCTAATTGTATTTCTAGACAAAACGCTTAGCAGCTGTCGGCTATTTCCGAAATTAAACTAAAATTTAATCTGAAAATTTGCATAAAATACAAAGGGTACATATGCAAATCATTCATAAATTTCCTCTCGTCGAATCCCTGTCTGTCTCTGGAGCGCATGCAATATAGATACTCATTGTCTGCATAATTCAGTACTCATATGTAGCAGTAAAAATTTATGTATATTATTCAGTCTAGTCCAGACATGCACAGCATGTAAATTCTAAGAGGAGGGAGAGATGAAATTTTAGAGTGCCCTTTTTGGGCCCAAAAACGGGGGGTCGCGTAAAAAAATCGTTTTTCGGCGTTTCTAACGATATTCTATCTTTCTAGCGCATTAAAACAAAAAATTTCGAAAACAAATACAGAAAAGTCGAATAAATAGGACCAAATATAGTCAAAATATGAATATATGGCGCGAAGCGCCGAAAATTTGATACTTTCGAGCAAACAGATAGCTAAAAACGCAATAAAAAAGCACCTTTTCTACGAATTTTTAGCCGGAAACTTTTAAAAAATCGTGCGAGTTCTGAGTGGGGTGAAAATTTTTCTGGGGGAAAATTTCCCCCTCCCCCGAACCCCCAAGATCATGTATCTAGCCTATACACTACGTTTTCGAGCTGGTTTACTGTTTACTTACATAGTTGATCAAGAAAAAAGCTGAAGACTGTGAGACACACGTTTAGTGCGGGAATCGCATACTTTGCCATCACAGTCCGCAGTCAGACTATTCCTCATTTTCATAGCTTCCATAACGCAAACTTCTTGACCCTTGGCAACAAATTGACCAATTTCGACAGCGACTGACGTAATGAGACCCGGCATGGGGGAGGAAACAATCGCGTTTTTTAAATGAAGCTGCAAACGACAATGTATGCGAGAAAAAATGAGTATGATGCGCAAATTTTTGTATGCAGCATAGTAATGTAGTCGGTAACACGTTTGCAAAACAAGGCTAGAGATTAAAAGTTCGAAAGATTAAAATTAAGCTCTGCCGTATCAAAAGAATGTCCTAATATTTAAACAATTTCCCGCCTTAAAAGACATCAAAAATATTTAAAAACGCTCAGCTGGATCATATATAAAATAATACGATGCGAAAGCGCATGCCCTGCCTGTTCAATCACTGTACTTATCTTTTAGCAAATTTAACAGCGCAATGATTTTATATCTATGATCTATGATTTTCATACCCCAAATTTCCAAAACAGTCAAAGATCGATCCAAAAAACGCCATTTACATGCAGAGTAGCGTTTTTTCGTCGTTTTCTATCGTGGTGCAAAAATTTTTCGACAAATTTCACAATTGCAATTTTGTGTAAAACGTGCTTAAATTTCTTCAATTTCTAAAACCTGGCGCGAAGCGCCGAAAAAATCGACTAAATTTGGGCAGAAAAACGTTTAGAGACTTGAATTACTATTTCCCGCGTTTGTGCGTTTAGAGAAAATTTATAGAATTTATTCTAGAAAATGGAAGAAAACTACACAAATATGTTTTCCAGGCCAACTAAAAAGAGAATAAATTCAATAAATATGTATTGTGCGGCGCGAAGCGCTGGAAAAACTTGAGAAATTACGATGATCAATGGCACACATGCATACTGGGGAGGGGGATATGGAGGGTACCCACCCTACCAGGACTTTTGGAAGGCATACAACTCAGGCCGTTTTGGAACCAAACCTGTTGCTCGAAACATGAAAAAGCGGTGGAGGCAGTTTTGTACAATGTCCGTCTGTACATGTACAAAGATGGTCCCTAAAAGTCCTTGTACATTTTGTACACACAAATTTTTGAGTACTATAATATGGTACAGTAGCGATTTTAGTGTGGCAAAAACAGAGTTGTTCGACCGTTGGTAGTGTATTTTAGCTAATTTCTGGGATTCAGAGGACAAAAATCACTAATAATCGCTCTCAAAACGGCGCGGAGCGCCGAAAAATTCGACATTTTTTATTTCAAAATGCAATTTCTGACATAATTAAGATATACAAAACACACAATTACTCATTTCTTGCGAATTTTAAACCTTTTTTTGCAGTTTTTGTCTTCCCGGAAATCTTTGAACATGTACAAAGACGGTCCCTAAAAATTTTTGTAGATCGGGAAAAATCTTTGCCGAATACAAGAAAAAACACTGGTTAGAGGACGTCTTACAGCATAGTTTCAGGTACAAATACTAATTTTTCGAGCAGTAGACTGTCAAATTAATTCACCCAGACAATTTTTTTACATTATTTTGCATATTTTTGATGCTGCAGGTAATTTAATCGCCCTTATCCTCACTGTTTTCTTGCAAATTTGACCATAAATATTCATGAAGAATGAAATAAAACGAATTAGCTATCAACATTCGACAAAATTGTACAATAGGTAAAAAATTACTTATTTACCCCAACGGTCCCCAAAAGTCTTTGTACATCGGGAAAAATCTTTGCCGAATACAAGAAAAAACCGTGGTGCTGAGGCTTACTCAACAATCCATGTTATATGTAATTATGCACCTCTTTCTTTGGCAACATGTATTGTTCAAGCTGTTTGGCCATTGTTGTCAATATTTTCATCCGAAACTGCAAAAATTAAGTTTAAAAAAGCTTTATATTTACATAGCTTGCAAAATAAAAAAGGAGTAGATACTAACCGGGTATCCCTTATATTGCACCGTTAAATACCCTGCGGGTTCTTTGCATATTAGCTTGAGAAGATATGTAAATTCAGACTGTGTTTCAATCATAGGAATCATTATGAAGCAATCAACCTGAGCAATCATTCTCTCGTTGTTTATTTTCAAGTCAAACACGGGAAGTGAGAAATCGATTAAGCCCTCAATGGTGATAGGACTTCCATTGACTATGATCTGAAATAGACCATTTGAGCAATTGAAACTAAAATAATGCATGACATTAATAACTATAGCAGTTTACAATGCAATAAGTCCACACTTGACTACAAATAAATTTCAAGCTCAAATGATGGACTCAAGCTTTTTCAATAGGTAATTGACTTTATATGAATATTTGGAGTGAATTTGGAAAAATGGAAGAACTAAACAATTCATGATCCAGAATGATTCAGCTTAACATGTTAAGCACAATAAAAAAACTTTTGGTAAATTTAAGCAAAATTATTTATGAATATCACCGAGCGCTTTTTTGTTTCAACTATGTAAGCAATAATTCCAGTGAAAATAAAAATATGGTTGTACTTGATCACTTTCAGTGCTAAGATATTCATTCCAATCAAGAACATATGCACATGCACAGCATGGGAATTCTGAGGAAGAGTAGTGAAACCAAAAACTTTTTAAAGCACCTTTTCTTAGCTATAAAACAAGGGATACGCGCCAAAAACACCATTTTTGGCGTTTTTGACGATGCTTTTTCTTCCTAGACAATGAAAACAAAAGAGTTTAATGAAAAATTCAGTAAAATATAGCCAAAAATGCTCTATGGCGCGAAGCGTCGAAAAATTTGCACTATGAAACTAAAAGATTGCTAAAAACGCTTAAACCTGGACGTTTTATACGATTTATACGGAAAATCGTGAATTATAGAAAAAGAGGAAATTTTTGCACAGAGTGAAAAGCCATTTGTGGAAGAAGCCCCAACCCCCAAAACCACGTATGAGCAAAAACATTTTCGGAAGGTATGTTAACTTGCAGCAGTTGATCTTCTTCGCAGCTCCCGAAATGTAATAAATACAACGATATTGTCCTGATAAACACAAAAAGAAGAAGCTTTATTCCATCAAATGGTTTCTAAAAAGCGATTTTTATCTTCCTGAAAATCTAATTTTGAAGACAAGATCTTTGACATCTTCATCAATTTAGGATTTAGTTCACACTTACTTCTCTGCTTTATTAGATCTATATGCCCATACCATTTTATTGTCCTTTGACAGACTGACCAAAGCGGTAAAATGCAAAATAAGATCTTCAGTCGTATACGGAATTTCAATGCTGAGCAAAGTCTCGCGCGGTGTGCATGTCAATCCACTAAATAAATAGACATAATAAAAAATTGTAGTATGGGCAAAGGTACCGAGCATAGGTGGGCGACCAAAGTTCTGGGGGGAGGGGTCAAGATTTTTTCAAAGGTCAAAATATGGCCTTAAAAATTGTGGTATGGCGAAAAAACACCATTTTTCAACTTTTCTCATCGAGCACTATCCATTGGCATCAAAAAATTGCGAAACAGAAAAAAATTTCAAAAATTGAATTCTGGGGGGTATTTTGGTTTCTGGGGGTTTTTTCGTTTCTTTGGAGGTGCATACCCCCAACCCCTACCCCACGCCCAGATATGGTACCGAGTCGTTGCTGAGCTGGTCACGGAGCCGATATCGGTGCTTTGTAAAAGGCAGAAAATCAGTGAATAAATAATAAGCAGAAACTCCTTTTCCATCAATATAACGAATAAAGACAAAAAGTGATTGCTTTTTGCCAACCAAGGCTCCTAATTATACAATTAAAGCATTTTTCGACAAAAATTCATGATAAAATAATCTTCGAAGTTAGTGAACCTTACATCTAATACGACATTTCTTATTCGAAATAAGGTCATGAAGAAGGGTGGAAAGTTCATTTTGTTGTCGCACCTGTAAATAGAACATATTACAATGCAATTTTTCAGTTTTTTTTAAAGTCGAGCCCAGCTTCATTTTTTCCAAAGTGAAAAGCTGCAAGAAGCCGAAATTCATAATTTTTTATAGTTTTTCATGCAATTTACTTTGCAGATCTTCCTGCAATAAAGCTGGTATAAATTAATGGTCATTTAGAACTCTGTTACTGCGTATACGTAATACCCCAAAAATTATTCATAAGACTTATTCAACATGCAAAAGTTCATCATTTAAATACATTAACTTTAAAAACAGTTTTGACTCCTTGTCTTATTCGTTGGAGATATTTTTGACGTCAAATTTTGACTAATGAAGTCATGTAATGCACGAGCCACTCGTAAACTGTGCTACATTTTAGATCATACAAAGCCACATAAACGCGTATTCACTTTATTTTGAACATTTTATTTTCATTAAATTTTCTGTTGAATGAAAAGTATATATTTACAATCAAGAAATATTTGTGAATTAAACAACAAAATTGTATAACAAACAATGTGTACCTAATAAAAAAGTACAAATTTGTCCTTTCTTGAAAAACGTAGTTCGTTATATAAAATGCTAATTTAGCACCGCACCGGTAAAAAAGCGACACCGGACATCACTACAAGTGGAATGCCGTTTTTACAAATGATTCATTGTTTTACATCGTATCTTATAGATTTTAAAAATGGTAATTCTTATGCGATGTTAGTTGATAAGCAAATGTAATTGCAAACAGACCCGTATCCAAACATGATCTGGGGGTTCACCTTCCAGGACAATTTTCACCCCGCCTACAGAAATTTTTTCACCCCCCCCCCAAATTAGTGATTTTTCAAAAAGATTTCCAAACTTTTCCCGAAAATTCGTAGAAAAAAGCTTTTTAAAACGTTTTTCGCTGGTTCGAAAGTGTCAACCTATCGGTGCTTCGCGCCAGTTTAATTTGTTCGTTTTTATCAAATTTTTTCCGAAATTTTTTGTTTTATACACACACTAGAAAGATAGAGCATCGTCAGAAACGCCAAAAACTATTTTTTACGCGTATCCATTATTTTTGTGCTTAAAAGAGGCACTTCAAAATTTCAACCCCCGGAATTCCCATGCTGTGCATGTCTGCCCGTATCCAGGATTTTATTTGAAGGTAATGGCAAAATTTTTTGTGTCAAATGTATAGAGAACCGTCCGGATCACACATGAGCATGAGGGTGGTCAGACCCCCGAGAATATTAAAGACCCTCAAAATCCAGTAGATCCTTAAGAATCGAATTTTACGCGATTTTTCAAACCAATTTCGGTCTATCAGATTCTCTTAGAATTTGGTTGTTGCTGCACATTGTACGGTCAAGACATGATGTATGTAAATATATTGATAATTACATTTTTAGCATTTCTCAAAGGGCTTTATGCAATGGAGTGAAAGAATTTCAGAAAACCATGAATCGCTAAGCCATTTTTATTTTCACACAATGTCGGGGCTTCGCAAGGAAAAATAATACAAAAACTTAATAAGTCGATCATGCGTGGTCCAAAAGTAGGCTTTTCGGGAGACAAGCACAGAAAAACTAAGCAAAATTTTGGTTGCACTACCTCAAAATTGTGCTAAAAGCCCGTTTGACGATGGCAATATGAATTTAAAATTTTCGTGTAAGAAAATGAATTTCTCTCGGGCAGTGTTTTTTTTGTACAAGGTCCGTTTGTACATGTACAAAGATAGTCCCTGAAAGTCTTTGTACATTTTGTACACACAAATTTTTGGGTACTATAATATGGTACAGTAGCGATTTCAGTATGGTAAAAACAGAATTCTTCGACCTTTAGTAACGTATTTTAGCTAATTTCCGTGTTTCTGAGGGCAAAATAATTAAGAATCGTCTTAAAACGGCGCGAAGCGCCGAAAAATTTGACATTTTTCCTTTCAAAATGCAATTTCTGCTATTATAAAGATATATAGGACACACAAATACGCATTTCGGCGCGCAGCGCCGAAAAATTCTGCGAATTTTCGACCTTTTTTGAAGTTTGTCTTCTCAAAAATCTTTGTACATGTACAAAGACGATCCCGAAAAGTCTTTGCACATCGGGAAAAATCTTTGCCGAATACAAAAACCAGTGGATACGGGCCCGGTTGCACATATATACGTAGGCAGTTCTAAGCATCAAGTATGGTTTCCGCACAAGAAAATCCTACGTTTTAAGCCATTTCTTCTGACCATTGTCAAAAGTAGATTGCAACAAAGAAGCTTTAGAGATTAATTCTAGGCCGCAATGGTAATTTCAAGCCAATACTGTTAGAGAATTCGGACATCCTTAGTTTGAGAATTTACGGAATATTATGAAATGTATGATTTAGAATGCAAAAGATAGATGCACAAGGTCAGGGTCCGAAGGGGGGGGGTAAAATCTCAGAAATCCAAAACAGTAAATTTGACAATCACAATTTTTTTGCTGTTCAAAGGACCAACATGGTCAAAGTAGCCTATAAAACACTTTTTCATGGTAACATCGCATTTTTAGTTCTTTTTGACTGCATTATTTCAATTTAAACACTGAAAAATAAAAAAATTGATCCATTTGGGGCGCATTTTGAGAAAAAAATACATAAAAGTACTAATGCGGCGCGAAGCGCCGGAAAATTTTTGGCATTTTCACTGCTTTTGACCTCAACAATGATGCAAAAAAAGTTCCGTCAGCTCAAAATCGTCGGACAGTACCTGTCTGGCTGACCCTTCAGCGGGAGCTGATACCCCCTCACCCCCTATGTACATTTATGATGCAAAAGGCATCCTACTCTCAAATATATTCTCTGAGAAATAGAGTTACTCGTAAGTATCCAGTACCCATCAGACATGCACAGCACGCGAATTCCAGGGGGGAAATTAAATATTGAAGTGCCCTTTTTCGACCTAAAAAACAGTGGAGCACGCGTCAAAAACATTGTTTTTCGGCGTTTCTGACGATGCTCTATCTGTCTAGAACATAGAAACATAAAAAAATTTCAAAATAATCAAAAAAATCGAACAAATTTAAAATATAGTCAAAACTCGAGTATATGACGCGAAGCCCGAAAACTTGACACTTTTGAGCAGATAGTTGTAAACGCTTGAAGAACCACCTTTTCTGCAAATTTTCGGGAAATTTTTGGAAACTTTTGAAAACTCGCGAATTCTGCGGGGTGAAAAAACTTCTAAGGGGGAAGAAAGTTTTTCTATGGAGGCCAAACTTCCCCTATTCCACAGATCATGTGTGGTACCCACCCATCGGGCCAGTGGGCCTGATACAAATACCTACATAATTACTTTTTGAGTCTTTGCACGCGTGTGACTGAAGCATACAAATTGTTACACGATTAGGCGCGAAAGTCAATTATTTCTAAATTCAAGTTAAAAACTGAATTAATTGTTCTAAAATTCCTCCTTTTCGTCTTTTTTATACTTTTGAAGCGCCGAAAAATTCTGAATGTTTGTGCCACAGAACATACAAATTTTCCCGCCCAAAGCTACGCTCAAACTTCACGTCCGATATCACATTCACAGCAGCTACATAATATAACACGGGGACTGCTGTAAGCTGCCCTAAAAACGAGTAATCAATCACTAATCGAGTCGAGTTGGTATATAAATGATTAAACCGAATATACGAAACAGTAACTCACGGCGCAGTCGAATTTGTGTTAATATTTGTGTAATGTTGACTAAGTAACTAGGCCTGTATCATAGATGCACACAGTGTTTTTTTTGTACAAGGTCCGTTTGTACATGTAAAAAGATTGTCCCTAAAAATCTTTGTGCATTTTGTACACACAAATATTTGGGTACTATAATATGGTACAATAGCGATTTTAGTGCGGCAAAAACAGAGTTGTTCGGCCTTTGGTAGTATATTTTAGCTAATTTCTGGGTTTCTGAGGGCAAAAATCACTAATAACCGTCGCAAAACGGCGCGAAGCGCCGAAAAATTTGACATTCTTCCTTTCAAAATGCAATTTTTGACATTATAAAGATATATAGAACACACAATTACTCATTTCGGCGCGAAGCGCCGAAAATTTTAGCTAACAAATTTCGAACCTTTTTTGCAGTTTTTGTCTTCCCAAAAATCTTTGTACATGTACAAAGACGGTCCCCAAAAGTCTTTGTACATCGGGAAAAATCTTTGCCGAATACAAAAAAACTGGATGCACATGGTCAGGTTGACCATCAGGGAGGGGTAAAATGGAGAATTTTTGGGTCATGGAGGGGTAAAATCCATGATTTTTACCAAAGTAAATTGCGTTTTTGTCTATTATCATTTGAAAATACACTATTTTTGCCTCAAACTGCTCGACAGATGTATGGCCCGTATCCAGGATCCGGCCAAGAAGGGGGAGGCCGATCCAAGATAAATTGGTCTATATATCGGAAAATTCGTCGAAACAGCTCGTGAAAACCACATTTTGACGTTTTCGACATGTTCTATCCATTAAGATCACAAAATTCTAACTTTCCAAAAAATATCTCTTACTTAGAAGGCTATATATAAAAAGTGTCGTTTTTTGATGTAAAGTATTTTCCAAAATTATGGAAAATACTTTACACCTGGCGTGAAGCGCCGAAAATTTGAAGATCTTACGTCAAAGGAATGAAATTTCCCCATCTTTTTGTGCATTATCTTACCTGCCATTTTTCGGCCATGGGGGCGCGCTGTCCCCTTGCCCCCTTAAATACGGCCCTGTATGTAACTATGAGATTCTATGCATGATAAAAATAAATAAGTTTACAAGTACCAAGAATATGATCTTTATTGTACTTCCTATTTCGCACAGACTAGCTCGCTTGAATCAGGATAAGATTCTTAGATACGCTTTTATCAACAAAACCATTAAATGAATAAAGTCAAAAAGTTTCCACTTGTAATAAGTATGCACCTGTTATCTCTAGAAGGGAACATAGCTCGTCTTTCGTAATGAGCAAATATATGTGCTGCTAAAGCTGCTAGGTTGATGAATTCTCGCTGATTAATTTTTGGTCCTTTAAAGCCGGTTGGATAAGTTTGCGTGAAATAATTAGTTGAAAATTCACCGTTGATGAAATGCTCTTCGTTTAAGACGTCGCGCAGGAGACAAATATTGTTCGTTACGCCTGAAAAATGTACAACGAGTCTCTCTTTTGGCGCCTTATTCGCTTTTAAAACACAAGTCAAAAGAAGGGTAGTCTAAAGTGTGGCAAAAATTTCGCTCTGTATGGTAAAATAGTGAAAAAATGTTGAAACATTGAAAAATTTAAATTTTTGAACTAATTTATAAACTTGATAAGTTAACCAGATAATTTATTTGACAGATAATCAACCAGTATTTAAGGGTTAGCCACATTTATTTCACCGAGTTAAGCGTAGTCCCATTGCGATAACAGCAACAAATTGCGTACGAGTGCAATGTTGATCATGCAAACTAATGTAAGAATGCGTGAAGCACATACATACCTGGGCGTGAGGGGGGTTTGGGGGTATGCACCCCCCAGAAACCAAAATATACCCCAGGATTCAATTTTTAGAAATTTTTCCCGTTTTTTCGCAATTTTTCGATGCCAATGGATAGTTCTCGATGAGAAACGTTGAAAAATTGTGTTTTTCACCATACCACCATTTTTGGGGCCATTTTTTGACCTTTCAAAAAATCTTGCACCCCCAGAACTTTGGTGCCGCCCACCTATGGTGAAGCAACGTTGGAACGCACCTCGTACAACAAACTTGTCCAAAGATTCGCGCAAAAGATGCAAAGCTTCCGAGCGAGAACTTCCATGGGAAATGATCTACAAAAAATTAATGCTTTGAGACAACACAAAAATACCTTGCACGCCAATTAAATATGTATGCACGTATGAGTATAAAATTATAAAATTTAGGAATGACAATGTTAATCTACGCATACCAAAAAATACGTACATATTCTGGGACGATAACCCCAAGAATGACTCAGAGAATGCAATTTTTAGTAATAGGTATAGAAATTTTTGGCTCAAACGCACCAATTTTTTACGTTTGGCGCTAAATAACTAAAAATTTTCTGGAAATTTTCTCATTTTATGTACGATCAGACATGCACAGCTTAGGAATTCTGGGGGGGGGTGAAATTTTAAAGTGCCCTTTCTGGACCTAAAAATAGTGGATACGCGTCAAAAAGATCGTTTCTCGGCGTTTATGACGATGCTCTATCTTTCTAGAGCATAGGAAGAATTTCAAAAAAGTCGAATAAATTGAACAATTATAGTTAAAACATGAGTATAAGGCGGCCGAAAAATTGATACTTTTGAGCAAATAGATAGCTAAAACCACTTAAAAACGCACCATTTCTGCGCAAAGGAAATTTTCGGAAACTTTTGAAAAATCGCGAATTCTGGGGAGGTTAAAATTTTGTTGGGGGATGAAAACCCCAAAGATCATGTATAATTACGATCAGACATGCACAGCATGGGAACTCTGGGGAGGAGCGAAATCATAAAGTGCCTTTTTTGGGTCCAAATATGGTAGATACGCGTCAAAAACATCGTTTTTCAGCGTTTGTGACGATGCTCTATCTTTCTAGAACATAAAATCATGGGAGAATTTCAAAAAATTATCCAAAAAGTCGGAACAAAATGAACAAAATATAGTCAAAACATGAGTATAATGGCGCGAAGCGCCGAAAATTAGGCACTTTTGAGCAAATAGACAGCTAAAAACGCTTTAAAAGCATCTTTTACACAAATTTTTAGAAAATTTTTGGTAACTTTTAAAAATAATAAAAAAATGGTGAAAAAAATTTTGCGGGGGGTGAAAAGTTTTCTGGAGGGAGGGGGGTGAAAAACCCTAATCCCTCAAAGATCATGTATGATTACGATGTTTTTGAAAGAAAGTATCATGAAAAAAGACGGAAAATGGTGTTTCTAACATATATGTATGTTGCACACTTCTTTTGAACCCTAAAAAAGCTTTTAGGAAAATTTTTGTTTTAAATTGCCCGTTTTCACTACGCGCTTGCTTACATTTTATTTACATTTTTACGAAGCATATTAAGTTCGGTCGATT
The DNA here is from genome assembly GCA_036768485.1 of Mermis nigrescens. Lineage (NCBI taxonomy): Eukaryota > Metazoa > Nematoda > Enoplea > Mermithida > Mermithidae > Mermis > Mermis nigrescens. The sequence continues at coordinate 48,846 of JAVLUZ010000849.1, forward strand.
GAACAACTAAGTCTGGTATCTCGAGAATTGAACATAGCTACCGATGAGTAAAGGTATTGAATTCGAGAAATCAACAAAAATATAAACATATTCGCTCGTTACCAGGCACGTAGCTGGCCGTCCTATTTTGGGGGACCAACACCAATTTTGGAGGGAATAAACCCAAAAAGGCCAAGAATAGTACAAAATAACGTTTATAAAGTCCTATTTTCCCGATTTTTCTGAATTTGGGGGGTCCGGACCCCCCATTCACCCACAGCTACGTGCTTGCTGGTTACATGATGAGATCCAAATAACCGATACTAAATTTGAAATTATCGACATTCATATGCAATATTACTTTGAACCCCAGTAAGATCCCACGATGAATTTTGCACAATTACTTTATTCACGATGAATTTGATCTAACAATTAATTTTCCATGACTAGAAAAATCACCTTGCACATCAACGGGTCGTAGAACAGGCTAATATTAGTACCTTCCTGAACACCCGAATCAAACCTTATGCCCGTTATATCCACCGGTTCTTCATATTTCGTGATTCGGCCAACAGCAGGTAAGCCGAAATCCCTGTATGGATCTTCAGCGCACACTCTGCATTCAATACTATGACCGTTTATGCGAATATCGGATTGTCGCACGTTCAATTTATGACCTAGAAAAATTTTAAACGTAACGTAACAAAGAATAGCTCACGGTGCCATTGATTCACGCCCATTCTTCCGCATTTCTTTACTTTAAAATTAACGTACTACAAGTACAAAAACTTCTGAGACATCAGATGCCAGAGATTAGGGTCCACATGCAGGGATGAGATCAGAGAGTTCAGGGAAAAACGAAGTATGTACTCATGTTTTCGTTAAACAGTAGCCAAACGACAGAAATGATCAAATTCTTTGACGTATGGATGAAATGATCTTATGTTGGAAAGCCGCAATTAAAAGCAGCCCTTTTTGACTGCTTACATCGTTATTAAGGATGAAAAATACACAAATTAATCGACTTAGTAACTTGCATCGGATAACTTTGTCTTTTCCGACTCAATTTAAGATGTCGTTCGTGAGTTGAAGTAATTTAAACACTTTTTGCATAAAATTGCTCTAAGCTAAAAATGTTGCACATAAATCATTTTGACTATAGATTGACGATATAAAACGACAAAAACGCTACTCTGCACTTGATTAGTAAGTTTTTTGGACCTATTTTTGATTGTTTTGGAAAAATTGGGGTACCGACCCGACCGCCTCCCCCTTGGAAAATCCTAAATCAGCTAATGCACGCAGAGATAACTATTCCATAGTCTCACCCTTTTACATTCTCAATCCCGCAGATAAACCAGATGCATTTGTCCTTCTTTGTTTCATAGGAACATTATTCCTTATTTGTATATTAACAATACCAATTTTTATGATTCAAAGGAGATGAACCATAGATGCACACGGTCAAAAGTTCTGGGAGGAGGGTAAACTGAGTTTCCTTGTAGGGATAGGGGGTTAATGATTACTTTTTGCGGCTAATTATGGCGCTACAATAATGAATTTTTTGATTTTTTAGATATTTTTGTCGTTCCTTAGCCCCTCCCTTTGTCACAACCCGTGAAAATGCTTTATTTCGTTATATTTTAATCCTCTTGAATATTAATGATTAAGCTTGCATGAAAACAAATGATAATAAGAATGATGGAATGAATTGAACTATCACATATGCACAAAATAATGGACATAAAGTGTCTGAATGAATGAATGGACAGAGTACTACTCGAAAAAATACTTCAGATTATACTGGTGGGCATCGTTTGGCGCTGTTTCATAATTCCAACAATAAGTTTTGGTCCGCAAATGGCCTGATGGGGGTATGCCTTTCAAAAGTTGTGTTAGAGGGATACCCCCAGTGTGCATGTGTGCCAACTGCCATAGATGCACACGGTCAAAATTTCTGGGAGGGGTTAAACCGGGTTTGCTTGGGGTGGGGTAATTGAGTATTTTTTACCTATCTAATGTTAGATTTTGACAAATTTTAATACTTGCCGTTTTCTTTCATTCTTCATGAACATTTATCGTTAAATTTGCATCAAAACAGTAACGATAAGGGCGATTATATGACCTACAATATTAAAAATATGCAAAATAATGGAAGAAATTGATCTGAGTGAATGAATTTGACAGTCTACCGCTCGAAAAATTAATATTTGTACCTAAAACTTTAAAGTTAGACGTGATTCAAAGCCTTTTCATAGTTCGAATAACAGGTTTGGTCCCAAAACGCCCTAAGGGGGTATGCCTTTCAAAATTACGGTCACTACCTCGTCCAAACTCCCGAGTCCTAACATGCATATGTAAACGAAGGACGGTCTTCCCATTGATACCAGCTTCCCATTTTTTGATTGGTTGTCCTTTTACAAAGTAGTTGTTTAGTTGATTGATTGGTTGCTTCGTGTAGATTGGGTAATTATTGGTTGTTTATTTGGTTACCGTCATCTGGGGTAACTTGGAACACCGGGATAACTTGGGACGATTCCAAATAAAATGATTACTTTATGCATTACAGTTTTGTAAATGATCACTGGTTGCTTAATTGTGTACTCTTTTAGCAAAACCGATAACGTTTTTTTGTGGGGTTATTTTAAATTATTGGCGAGGTGCAGCTACATTAAGCTCTGGTGTTTGCTGATATCGGATATGTCACAAATGTTGCTAACTGGCATGCATACCTGTAATAGGGGGATGTGAAATCCCTATCCAAAGTTAGTCGTACCCCATCCCCCAAAGCCAATAAATTTTTGACCCCGATTTTTGGCAATTTTTTTGGCCGTTCTGGCCAAAAATTGGAGTACATTTACTCACCTCCTAAAAATGGCCGAAATCTCCGCCCTAAATTTCGAGCCGTTACACGCATGCTGGCATGATTAACAGATTCATATTTGCATTTTATTTCTATGCAGTCATTTAAAAAATACTTACAGTATGCGTCCTAAGTTACCCCAGAGTATAGACAAAATGAAGTAAGTTGAGACATGACGATTTTTTACTTTCAAGCACCTCTACAGGCCACTCGCAACATATATACATTACATTGCAATTCTTTTCTGAAACATTTTTGTGTATTATATCATTACATGATACAAGCTTCTAAGCTATTTACATGTCAATTTTTTAAAGGATATTGTCTTATTTTCATTAATGTTTGATACCAGAAGCCAGAAAGTTCATAAATATTCTTCAATCACTCTGTGTATCTTTGAATCGCCGCCTAGACGATAGCCTATCTGACCATTCATACAGAAATACTGCGCAGAATTGGAGTCAAGCCTTGACAATAGTCCGTCTCGGCTTCCCTTAAATGATTTTTTGATATTTCCAAAGTCTAATATAATGAAATCCGAGTCTTTTCCGATTTTTTCTGACTTTTATAGTGTATATTTCAGCTAATCTCATATGCATAGCCTAAATGCTGTTTATCTCTTTTGCTGGATACTGATGCCTTCTATTAAACACAATAATTTGCATATTAAGTATACACTAGTGATGAAACGGATCATCAATTTCAATTTATCCGGATCCGGATCCTAATGTTCGCAAATTCTGGATCCGGATCCTAAGTTTCACAACTTCGGAATCCGGGTAGTAAAAATTAAAACTTCCGGATCCAGATCCAATACGCATAATTAATCCTTGCTGGTTTAATCTTCTAATCTATTGTTGTCTGGTGTTATGCACCATGGTAATCATCATGCTTGCTTATGTTGTGCCTCAGGGGTGTTTTTGCTCAAGGTCCCTTTGTACATGTAATTTTTGAGTAAGTACTAGCTCTAATACGAGGGACTCGTAACTTTCTGCACGTATACTAAGTGAACCTAAGCCATTAACGACAGAATGCGACATAGGCTATTTTTATGACATCTAAAAAGAGTTTGTAAAAGAAAAGGGCATCTCTTTCACCTAAGCCTGGAGCAGGATTTAAGAATCAGGCAACTTGAAATACAGCCTTGGAAAAATACAACTAAACGGTGTTCCCTTATTAATAATATAGGTACATATACTTTGTGTAGGTGCACGCAGAAAGAGCATGTCTCTCTTTGTAAATTTATGCCTAATATAGTACAGTAAGATTTTTGTATGTACATTGGGTGTTTCCGACATTTGTTAGAATAGTTAAGTCTATTTCTGGGTTTCTGATGATAAAAAGTAGAAAAGTTTATAAATAGAAAGAAAGAGTTCAACATTTTTCAAAGGAAGAATATTGCGGCCTTTTTATTAATATGTAAGAGCATAGAAAACTTAATTAGCGGGACCAAAAAATTACATTTTTGACGTCTTAAGCACAATTTTGAAGCTATGGGTAGTGAAGCAAAACAGATAATTATCAACTTCATACAAAGAAGTTTTGACATAACAAAATTTTGAAGCTACGGGTAGTGAAGCAAAACAGAAAATTTTCAAGTTTGTACAAAACAGTTTTGACATATACGCCGTAAATTCAAGTCAAGCTTAGGCTTTTAACGTACAAACAGTGCAAATTAATCAACTGCATGAAGCACTAGATTATTCCAGCTAACTGAAGCTAAACTCAATACTGGAGGTTCATAAAGAAGAATATCACAATAACCAGCGCATAATGCTCAAATATTTGACGGTTTCTGCTCTTTAAAAATGCAATTTTTACCATTATAAAGACGTTGAACTGACTAATAATTTCGGCGAGAAGCTTGGAAAATTTTCGAAAATTTGAGATATGTTTGCAGTTTTTATAACATTTGTAAATGTAGAAAAGAGGGTTGAACTGACTAATAATTTCGGCGAGATGCTTAGGGAATTTTCGAAAATTTGAGATATGTTTGCAGTTTTTGTAATATTTGTAAATGTAGAAAAGAGGGTCTCGAAAAGTTATTGAGTGTATGTATGTATACACATACGGAAAAATCTTTGCCGGATACAAAAAATCGTGCTCAGAGGATCGGCGTACTTGATGGAAGAGCGATAAATCTCGGTTTCCTGTGCTTTATATTCATGCATTCAAATATCTTTCAGCTACCGCGACTAGCCCATTCAAACAGCTTTTTTAGTGGGACTAGAATATCATTTAAAACAAAGCGCAATCGTCTGATGGAGAAACAGTTGAAAAATTTCTTTTCTTGAAGATAATTGACTAGAAATTAACTTTACTAACGAATGTAAATATTTATGTCTCGGTCTTTGTGGAGAACTAAAACTTTTTTCTTGTGTCAAACAGATTTAGGTTTGAAATCTGGCTATAAATTCATAACTGTCATATTATAAGATAAAAGCACACCTGGGCGTAGGGTCGGGGGGTATGCACCCCCCAGTAACCAAACACTACCCCCAGAAATCAAAATACCCCCCCCGAATTCAATTTTTGAAAATTTTTTCTCGTTTTTTCACAATTTTTGATGCCAATGGATAGTGCTTGAGTGAGAAACGTCGAAAAATGGTGTTTTTATTGCCCTACCACCATTTTAAAGGCCATTTTTTGACCTTCAAAAAATGTTGCACCCCCCAGAATTTTCTTGCTGCCCACGTATGGATAAAAGTGAAAGATTCTACAGTGAGAAGAGTTTTTAATTTTCATTTTTAAACACAAAATTTTTTTAATATGTTTGAAATTTTAAAAGCGTAAAGAGTCGTTTCCAAATCCGGATCCAGGTAGTGAAAACTCAAACTTCCGGATACGGATACGGGTAGTAAAATTCAAATTTCCGAATCCTGAAAACATCGGCTAACTGGATCCGGTATTACCCGTTTCATCACAATCAGACATTATTTTTAAGATTTATTGCACTTAAATCGCAAATTACTTTGGATTCTGCCTCTTTAACTAATTTTTTAAACCTACATAACATGTGTCCCAATTTTCCAAAATGAATACTAACGACGTTCTAGCTTAACAAAAATTTGCAAACATGAATGCTTGTCTCAATTTACCTCAAACCCATGAGTAACTTGGGACCACCACTAAATTTGAAAATCACACTAATGAAACCTCGGTTTACCAATTTGTGCTTGCATGAAATAGATGTATCCTAGCATTCGTTAAGAACATTGACTTGCTGTTTCAAATTGAAGGGAAAATGTAATACAAAGTAGCGGATAAAATAGCTCATTTTGTACCACGTTATCACAAATGACGGTATTGATTATGGCTTAGTTAGTCACTGGTTGATTGGTTGATTGATTATTTGATTTTCAAATCATTTCATTAATTTTCCTAAGTTCATCTTTCTTTTTCTAATTCATTGACTGATTAGTTGACTTTATAACTATTTTTGGTCCAAAATTTGCCTCCGATTTGTATGGTATTTCGCATTATTTTTCATTGATACTGGCAGGCCTTCCAACTGATACCGACCCAGTATCCATCAGGCATACACAGAATGGTAATTCTGGGGGAATCGAAATTTTAACGTGCCTTTGGATACGCATAAAAACATCATTTTTAGCGTCCTTGGCGATGCTCTCTTTCTATAGCATAAAAACATTAAAAAAATTCGAAATAAATCGAAAAAATCAGGACAAATTGGATAAAATATAGTCAACAATGAGTATATGGCGTTAAGCGCCAAAAATTTACTTTTTCTGAGCAAATAGATAGCTAAAAACGCTTCAAACAGCACCTTTTCTACGAATTTTACGGAAACTTCTGGAAAATCGCAATTTCTGGGGAGGGAACTTCGAGGGTGGAAGAATTTTCTAAGGGGAGATTTAAACCCTTTCAAGATCCTGTATGATCCCTATTGATACCGGATTGAAGTGCACGGTTTGTTCGTATATGCTTACATGTACGACCCACATCCACCAACTGAAGAAAAGCTTAAATGAAGTCGATCGCTAGTAAATATTTAAAAGAACGTTAATCTATATCTAATGTGAGAAAAAAGTTTAAAATTGAAGAAAAATTTCTAAGAAAAAGTAAAGAGAAAATGCAATAAAATGAAAAAAGCTTTTAAAAAGTAAAAAAAGCTTGAACTTGAAGAACGCAAATACATTATGTGTACATACTTTCTGAAGAACAAAATAAAGGTTTCAAACGAAGGGAGGCGTTAATATGCAATCTGAGACAACTGACTCGCACCGCGATTCTTATGCACACGACTAATTCAGCATTAGTACAAAATAATAAAAAATAAGAGGTAAAAACAAAAAATAACACATTTCAATTTATTATTGAATGATTAAATAAATTTATGTCTTTAAAAGTAAGACAAAAGGGATAAATTGCCTCTAACTAAAGCCAAAAATCGACCTCCCCAATCCAGCGATTCAGATTTTCATCCCTATTCCACTTCTAAGCGAAAATGTGCTTTCGAAGCCTTCTACAGGTGCTTTTTTGTTGTTGTTAATAGATTATTTCTCAAAGTGACTATAGTTCTTCCTTAAAAACATGAGCCGGGCGTTAATGCATGAATACATTCCGAGTCTTATATGGTCAGTGTCAGTTTACTATACTACAAACGTTAATACTATAAACAAAGCAATGTATATAATGAGACTGAATTGAAAAGAAAGAATCGATATGTAAATAAATATAATTTATTCGGCAGAACTATATTGAAACCATCATGGATGCACACAACCAGGTTGGCCAAATCGAGATTTTGACGTCAGGGAGGAGTAAAATCCAGGATTTTTACCAAAATCAATTGCGTTTTTGGCTATTTTTCGTCAAAATCGCTTTAAAATACACTATTTTTGGCTGAAACTGCTCAACAGTACCTAACTTTTTAACCCTTCATGGGGGAAGGAAATACCCCTATTACCCCTCCCTATGTGCATGTATGGAAACCATAGGTCCACAAGGTCAGGGTCGACAGGGGGGTGAAATCCCAAAAATCCAGAACAGTAAATTTAACGTTCACGATTTTTATGCTGTTTTAACGATTAAAATGGTCAAAATAGCCGACAAAACGGTGTTTTTTTGCAACTTTTTAGCGAGAAACCGGGGTCATGTACTTCCCCCTCCCCCTAAAAAAAGACCGGGGACCTCCATCCAAAATTTCGAGCCGTTACACGTATGATTGAAACGTTTCTGTTAAGTGTTTTTATAGCCAATTCCACGTATATTTGAAGAATTCTCGCAGAGCGTTTCATGAAGCATACCTAAAACCGCTATACCTCAGCAATATACTGAAAGCTTCGTTACCGTAAGCTATGCGCATCATTTGATGAACCAGATCGATTCCAGTTATCGCTTCTGTCACTGGATGTTCGACCTGGAGACGGAATTTAAAATTCTGAATACGTGCGCAAACAACTATATTTAAAATAGATATGTATCATAATTTTACGGATCGGAAATTGGGAGGTCTCCAGCATACCTGGGCAATGGCTGACGGTTCGCCCCGTCCAACTTCCAGCTAAAAGGGTAGGCGGGTCCCTAGAATCTGAAAAAGGTGGGTCTGTCCCTGGAAAAAGGTGGGTCCGTGCCTGAAAAAAGGTGGGTCATTCAGCTTAATCAGTGGGTCAGTCACTGAAAAAAGGTGGGTCCATCCATGAAAAAGGTGTCGAACAGTGTAATAAGATGGTTCCTGTGCATGTTTTGCAAACTGATCATGATATACTGTATCTAGCCATTTCCTTAAATTATCTCCAAAAATTTTCTCCCTGTACAAAACATAGCCCCGTCCAAGTTACCCCTTCGCCCCGTCCTACTTTTGGTTCGGCCCGTCCTGGTGATGGGCCGATATGGGGCATTGCCCAGGTGTGGTCTCCAGCATGCATGACCTTAGGGAGTTAAGGAGTTTTCACCCCCCCCTAGAAATTTTTTCACATTTCAGAATTCGCAATTTTTCAAAAGTCTCCAAAACTTTACGAAAAATTCGTAGGAAAGAAGCTGTTTTAAGCGTTTTTACCTACTGCTCAAAAATGCCAAATTTTTTACTATATTTTCTTCAATTTATTCGGGTTTTTGATCTTTTCGACATTTTTTCTATCATTTCTATGAACCCAGAAATGCCTTTAGAAACTTCACCCCCCAGGATTCCCATGCTACGCACGCATGTCTGGTCTCCAGTCCGAGAGCTAAACTTTAATCGACTTAAAATACATCAATTGTCATTCAGGCCTAATCACTGTTATAACGAATTGGCGTTTCCATCGGAATTTAAAAAAATTCATGAAAAATAAAATATCAAATTTTGGAGAATAAAAGGACGATTTCAACTCTTGCTCTCCACATTTCGCTATGTATGTACGAGTGCATATATGGGCAAAATTAATCATCTCTTAGTGAGCAGCAAAAAAATCGGAAAAGTCGAAATACTCTTTGAAAAGGCCTAATTAGTAAATTTGGTTCACCTCACTTGAAGTCTAGTGTTCATTTCCAGGAAGTAAAAATTTCTATTCGAATCCACTAAGAATTCTACAGTACCAGCCGAATCGTATCCAACAGCTGCGGCCAGAGCGCAAGCCTGTTTACCCATTTTGCGACGTGTGAAATCGTCCAGAAAATGACTGCAAATTATTTTCAGCAGATAAGCAGACTGACTGAGGAAACTTGTGCCCCATAAGACTTTATCAGCTAAACTTATGCATAAAACAACACTGAGAAGGCTAAATAATTTCTATTGCAGAATCAGAAATGATACTGCGACTGCAATATACTGATTGAATCTAGTATACACCCAATAGTGCCTGAAAACTGAATGTAATTGTGAAATAAAATAGATAATTTTATCTTGAAACAGCAGAAAACAGTGCTATGCTAAGATATCAAACTTATTTGCAGCAAAAAATCTCTTAGAAAAAACAGAGGAGACAGATGCAAAAGATGGCTGAAACTTTGCAAAGATGTTTGAGGCTGTTGTGCATACAAATTTCGGAATGTTTAGTGCAAGCGTTTGGGGCTAAATAGACCGTAATTAGGATATTCGGCGTTTTTTTACAAAAATCCGCAAAATGCTTTAAAATTATTACGCCCTTATACAAAATTTTGTTTGTATGTATACTCGTATACGTAGTAGTCTCGAAATTTTATCCAGTACACAGAACCATTTTGTCCGTCAATGAAAAGTACTGCCAAACCAGATCAAGTTCGACTGACTTAATAAGCAAAACAACCGAAAGTATAATTTTAAAATTATAGAACCACCTTTCATTAAATTGAGAAACTTCTGCATATATAGCAGAAGTATCTCAATTTATTATATTGAGTTTCTTCTCAATTATATATATATATATATATATATATATATATATATATATATATATATATATATATATATATATATATATATATATATATATATATATATATATATATATATATATATAGTCCCCAAAAGTCTTTGTACATTTTGTACACACAAAGTTTTGGGTACTAAAATATGGTGCAGTAGCGATTTTAATGTTGTAAAATCGGAGTTGTTCGACTTTTGGTAGTGTATTTTAGCTAAATTCTGGGTTTCTAAAGGCAAAAATCACTAAGAATCGTCTTAAAATGGCGCGAAGCGCCGAAAAATTTGACATTTTTCCTTTTGAAATGCAATTTCTGCCATTATAAAGATATATAGAACACACAATTACTCAAAATGTTTGCGAATTTTAGACCTTTTTTTTGCAATTTTTGTCTTCCCAAAAAATCTTTGTACATGTACAAAGACGGTCCCGAAAAGTCTTTGTGCATCGGGAAAAATCTTTGCTGAATACAAAAAACACTGATTCTAGCCTACTTAATTTATACGGTAAACTCACTTCTCGGGACCATATATAACTTAATAAATGAGGCCCACAAAACGCTCTTTCCACGCTGGAATTTTAGTATCGCAGCCTATTAGTAATTGCATGCTTTTATTTTTTACTTGTTCTCTTACACACACCTGGGCGCCTCTTCTATAACTTTTTGATTACGCCTTTGTATAGAGCACTCTCGTTCATTCAACCAAACGCTATTGCCGTACTTGTCACATAAAATCTAGAAAATAAAAGGCACAAAATGACGTCAACTTACAGATATAAGCTACATTCGTTTACAGGTCAGCATAAGTACGTATATATGCATGTACAGAGTGGCCCGAAAACAGAGTACAAGAACTCTTCCTCGTAGCTTTCTATCTGGGAAAGATGCGGTTTGAATCACTCAATAGAAAAACATCTGGCTACCAGACCTCTAATTCGTGACTTTAGATTATTGGACTTTGTTAAATGCAACGAATCTTTGCAAGAGCCAAAATTTTTTGTAGAACGCGATTACCATTACTTTTTACTCAAAAAACCGCCCAAAATTGATCAATTTCTTAATTTTTTAGTGTTAAAAGCGATATAATGCAGTCAAAATGGACTAAAAATGCTTTAAAAACGCGATATTACCCCGAAGAGCTTTTTATAGGCTATTTTGACCATGTTTGTCGTTTGAAACGCAAAAAAACCGTTAACATTAAATTTATCGTTTTGGATTTCTGGGATTCCCCCTACCGGTGTCGTACCTTAAAGTGTCCGGCCGGACATTTCAAGGTACCTTAATGTGTTCGGCCGGACACTTTGAGGTATCTTAAAGTGTGTGGGTCTGCCTTAAAGTGTCTGGCTACTGCGTCTGTATTGGTGCATATAATACGCCCATGCACATCGCCTATGGAATGCGAAATGGGACGCTTTGGCGCCGCCGTTTTGGCGCAACGCTCTTTATAATATTATTAATTATTTACATTTCATTTATGATTAAAGTATATTACAGATTCTGAAAGCCCATTCAATTCTCTACGTGATGGTATAAATTACTTTTAGAATATCTTTGAATTTAGTGAGATAATTGAATGCATGTAAAAATACACTGGATTTCTACAGTTTTTCAGTCGTACACAAATGAATACTCATTAAATCGAAAAGAACAATATGCTATTTTGTAGCTTGTAAAACCTGCTTTCTGAATATATAATTTATTTTAAAATTGCTTCAAAATTGATTTAATTATAATAATTTATAAGTTACTGGTGCCAAAACGTCGTAGACCCCATGGAATGTATGTAATTCGTGCACGTTGCCTTACTGTAGAGTCGACTGGCCATACTTGACCATTTTTGGCATTCTCGTGAATTTAAATTAGCTAAAAACTGAAATGGAAAATACAATTATGTTTGCAACGCAAGAAAGTCGTTTAACAAAATTGGCGATCGAATCGATTATAGAAATGCTCAAATGCATTTTTCCTCGTTTTGCCGGTTAATTTATCAATCTTAAATAATTCAGTAACTTATAATTAATTAAAGTCATAATTAATCAAAATGAATTTATTGTTAATTAATTAAACTTGATAAATTATTGTTAATAATTAATTAACCCTGTAATAAATTAATCAAAGTAAATTAAATAATTATGTAACTATAAATTAATTAAAGTCTGGGTCATTTAATTTAAATTAATTAAGTAATCATTATGAATCGATTAATTAATAAACTCGAGAATACACTTTTAATTAAAAAAATCAAAATTAGTCAATTGATTCTTGATTGATTAATGAACCCTAAATTAATTACCTTTTTACCTTTAATCAATTCATAGTAATAAGATAAAACAGAGTATTCTGACGTTGATCACATCAAAAATTGCTTAAAAAATAAGACAGATTGAAGAATACAACTCTAGGGGTCTGCAGGGGGTTGTCCAGTCCTCCCGCCATTCTCATTCAATCGTGTTCTTAACGTCTTCTATGTATTTATGCACTCTACTATAGCCCGGACACTTTAAGGAAGATCCCGACACTTTAAGGTACCTTGAAGTGTCCGGCCGGACACTTTAAGGTGCCGGACACTTTAAGATGTGACACCGGCCCTAACCTTGTGCATCTATGCCGAACGCCTTCCCCAAGTGCGCGTCTGCTCAAGAGTCGTAAGCATGCATCCAGTGATAATCATAGCAGATGCAGAACCAGTGTTTTTTTGCACAAGGTTCGTTTGTACATGTACAAAGATGGTCCCTAAAAGTCTTTGTACATTTTGAACACACAAATTTTTGGGTACTATAATATGGTACAGTAGCGATTTCAGTGTGGCAAAAACAGAGTTGTTCGACCTTTGGTAGTGTATTTTAGCTAATTTCTAGGTTTCTGAGGACAAAAATCACTAATAATCGCCTCAAAACGGCGCGAAGCGCCGAAAACTTTGACATTTTTCCTTTCAAAATGCAATTTCTGACATAATAAAGATATATAGAACACACAATTTCTCATTTCTTGCGAATTTTAAACCTTTTTTGCAGTTTTTGTCTTCCCAAAAATCTTTGTATCATGTACAAAGACGGATGTACAAAGATGGTGGTTGCACTACCTCTGCTAAAAGCCCGTTTGACGATGGCAATATGAATTTAAAATTTTCGTGTAAGAAAATGAATTTCTCTCGGGCAGTGTTTCCGTTTGTACATGTACAAAGATGGTCCTGAAAGTCTTTGTACATTTTGTACACACAAATTTTTGGGTACTATAATATGGTACAGTAGCGATTTCAGTGTGGTAAAAACAGAATTGTTCGACCTTTGGTAGAGTATTTTAGCTAATTTCCGGGTTTCTGACCCCAAAAATTATCGAAAATTATCTCAAAACGGCGCGAGGCGCCGAAAAATTTGACATTTTTCATTCTAAATACAAATTCTGCCATTTAAAGATATATAGAACACACAATTATTCATTTCGGCGCGAAGCACAGAAAATTTTTGCGAATTTTAAACCTTTTTTTGCAGTTTTTGTCTTCCCAAAAATCTTTGTACATGTACAGAGACGGTCCCAAAAAGTCTTTGTACATCGGGAAAAATCTTTGCCGAATACAAAAAAACACTTTGCAGAACAAGTCTTGTATTGATGCCTCACCTGCATCTCAATATGTCTGGCGTTTTCAATATACTTTTCAATCAATATGCGATCATCGCCAAAGCTAGCGAGAGCCTCCTCTTTGGCCAATTTATAGCCGGATAACGCCTGCTTTTCGTTCCATGCTATTCTCAAACCCTTTCCGCCACCCCCAGCAGAGGCCTTGATCATAACGGGATAGCCGAGCTCTCGGGCGACTCGAATGCAATGCAGCTCATCCTGTTTTCAAAAAACGAACCTTAAATATCCCTTGATAAAAAATAAACGAAAACGCTGAGGCCGATACAAAATCGGAAAAATTAAAAAATTTGCCGCAACAAGTGTGGCAAAATGTCAACAAGTCAGTAACGTAGCTGGTCTCCTGAATTTTGAAGGAACGAAAATTTTCAGGCTGGATATCTTAACAAGTAACTGTAGGCTGTGGACAAAAAGTGTGTTTTTGAGCTTTTCTCAGCAAGATCTAGATATGGAAGAAAAAATATAAAAAAATTTAACTTGATTTCAATTATATTGAACAAATATGTTGTATATGAATAAATGAGGCGCGAAGAGCTTAAATTTTGTATTTATTAGTTCAAAAAGTAAGCAAAAATCTATTCCAGAGGGGTACGCCCTAAGAGTTTTTAATTTTCCCCAAGTGGACCCTTGTAAAGAATACTCATACTTTTAAAATTTTGGGGGACTAGTCCCCCTTGTCCCCCCAGAGCTACGCCCCTGCAAGTCATAAGTTGTTATGTTTCTTGTTTATTCTTTCACTAGCATATTCGGATTACCCATCCATGAAATTTCCTAAACCAATTAATTTACAAGCGATGAATACTTTTATTTCTTCGTCAAGCCCTGGAATCATGCTGACATTGGCTAAAGAAGCAACTTTCTTGCTATTAATTTTATCTCCCATGGCTCTGACAGCTCGTGTATTCGGTCCAATGAAAGAAATCTTCTCTGCAGCCAGTTTTTCGGCAAAGCCCGTATTTTCGGACAAAAAGCCGTAGCCAGGATGAACCTATCGATCAAAGAATATTATAGCAAATGTGAAAAATAAAAAGTATCCAAGTATAATTTGGTAAGAACATATTTATATTTATCTTATTTATAAGAAATATAAATACGATAAATAAGTAAAATTCTATAATTAATGTCACAACGACAGTAAGGTACCACGTTGTATTTGTAAGAAGCATGAAAAAAGTAAAAATCGTACCTACCTACCCACAAATCTTTGTGGATTTATTAATTAGCTTTAAAACTTCCCAGTACATATAGGCAATGAAGATCAGAGTTGGCATCACACATAAGCAATAGCTCATTCCAGCCCATTCGTAGAAAGGACTTACACAAACGCTGAATGGGCTGAAGGGTCCATTTGGACGAGCTGATTGTGAAAAAATAAGAAATGGGGAAAACAATAGAAAATCGAAGAAAATCACGCTTTTAACCATTTTCTAGCCAAAATTAACATCTTAGGGGGACCAACCAACCTTTGAGAGCCCATACTTGGGCGGGCTGGGCTCTATTGCCTAGGTATGTTTGGCATTAAATTTTAAACGATCTCTCAAAACACGAGTTGAAAATGAATCATTAAACAAAAGTTTTAAATTATGGCTGACAAATAGTAAGTGAAAATTTAACAGTAACTATCGTAATTTTTCAAAGTTTTCGGAAGCCTCTTTGCATTCAGTCAAATCAAGATCCAACGAGCCCATTCACTCTCATTAGCACAATAGAGACCACATTTTAATATATGAGGACCACATGCACTTCAATATCGATGCCAACCTTCCACACATTCCCATAGGGAGGGGGTATTACCCCCGCATCAGGGTCCGAGACTTGAATCACTGTCGGACGATTTTGAGGTATCAAACATTTTCTGCATGATTCTTGGGTACAAAAGCAGCAAAGATATAAACATTTTTTAAGCGCTTCGCGCCGACTGATACATTTCTGTTTTTTTACCCATAAAATACCTGGAATGAACTTAAAATGATCTGAAAAGCCAAAATTTCCGATGAATTCTTATATTTTTTACTTACAAGAGTGACGAAACTAGTCAGAATGGGATAAAAAGTAGTTTAAAATGCAGTTTTTCACATTAAAACATGCTAAATAGGATGTTTTAGCCATTTTTCATATTTGACCTGCAAAAAAGGCTAGACTCTGAATTTAGTGATCCTAAATTTTGGGATTTCAGCCCCCTGAACTTTCGACCTTGGGAAACTATGCAACCTTCCAATTTTCGACTAAAAATGCAAACTTATTTTTGACTAAAAAAATTAAAAGCGAAAACGGACAGAAATTTACAAAAACTGACAACAAGAATTAAAGATATCGAAATCTTATAATCTGAGGGTCGATGAGGATGGTAAACTTAGAGTCTTATAATTATTCAAGATCGTAAACATACTAAAAAAGTAATAAGACTGAGACTACGAAATAAATAAAACTAAGGTCACGATGTATAAAAAATATTTTATTTGCATAAGACCTTGACTGACTGAATAAAAATAAAATAAACATTTGAAATTGCTCTAAGGAACTTGAGCAAAGATACAATCGCATTTATAACTGACAGGTACCAAATAATCAGCATAGTCGCAGGCGTTTGGCAGAAAATTGAGGAAAGTCATAGATTAACAATTAAACGCATTAAACTGAAATTACCGCTTCAGCTCCACTTTTTTCGGCGGCTTGAATGATAGATTCAATTTCAAGATAACTTTGGGTCAAAGAAGGTCCGATGCACATTGCCTCATCGGCCAGCTGAACGTGGAGCTGTAAAATGTATGCAGAGACCGACAAAATAAGTCTTCAGGATTTATTCACACAATAGCATTGAATTCTCCAAGTAATAATACATTGAAGAAAATCAAACATCAAAAAATAAAAAATGCACACTGCAGAAATAAGCAACTTTGCGAATGTCAATACATCCATTAAGCTCATAAAATTCCAACTTTTCAAAAACGAATTTGCTTCCTCTTTATAGGCTATGAAAAGTGACGTTTTCGGCCGCGCTTGGGACAAACTTATGGAAAATAACGATCCTACAGCGCGCAGCGCCAAAACTTTTGAAGATTTTTCGATAAAAAGACGCCAAATTTCATTATTTTCCATTCATTACATATCTTAGCTTTCAAAAGTTATTTTGGGTCTAAAGGGGGCGACCGCCTCCCCTGCGCACGCCCATGCCTACGTACATGCTGATCAATTTTATTCGATCAAATCTTTTCCAACATACGCTAAGAAAGTTTTAAAAAAATTAAGTCTAAAATTATAGCAAATTACGTAATTACGTACTTCATTTCTATCGGTTTCGCTATAAATTGCAACCGTTTTAATGCCCAGCGATCTGCATGTCTTCATAATTCGACATGCTATCTCCCCGCGATTAGCTATAAGTATTTTCTCGAACTTCTAAAATAAAAATATAAAACATGACGGAAATTTAGTTATGCATGTTGAAATGCAAAGAACTAATGAAAGTAAGGTGATAAACTGATAAAAATAACTAGTAAATCAGTTTGGAGTGGCGTATAAAGCTGAGATATCAATTTTAGACATTGAGAGGACATGAAAAACGGGTATAGGACAATTCGTAGGAAGACGATTCTTAGAACGACAACTGGTAGGAGGACAATTGATAGGATGACAATTTGAAGGATAGGACAATTGGTCAGAGGACAATTCGTAGGATGCAGTACCACGATAAATGAAATCAAATTATATGAAGCTTAATCACACACGAACAACACAAAAATCATGCTCAGATGAAGGAGAGGGTTAATGCGACCAGAGCAATGGGCTTCTGGGAATATTTTTATTATTGTGCGATTTTCGCCCAAAAATGGTGAAAAATCGCTAAAACTTCCATGTTTTTCCTCGAGTCCGGACGGTTGGGAGTGGATGAGACGGACCCATCTTAGGTGGGGCGATGTCCCTATCCCCTCTTACACGTATGGGTAATTGATTTCAAAGTGGTTCAAGCTTTCGCTACTTAAAAACATTGCTGTGCTGTTTACTTTAAATGGTTTGTTTTCAGAGCAATAGTTACTTTGTGAGATATGTTTTTAAAGAACTGGTTTTTGTCAATCAAACGTACTAAGAACACGCAAAACGAGTCGAAAAATTAGTGCAAGCAGAATTAATTCAGGGGATAATCTAAAAAATCAAATTACATGCTATGCCACGCAAAAATTGTACGGCTTCCGTTTTGTTAAAACGCCGAACTATGCTGGATATTCTTTGATCCAAGTCAACATATTTCTTCTTTCGCTCTTCTTCTTGACCTGCGACAATTGTTCAATCCGTCGCTCGAAAAAGTTTTGCTCATTTTTTAGCGTTGTAATTAGGCGCCACAGAAAGATGATCGCACGATGGAATTAAATGCTGGTGCTAAGCCTCCACAAAAATTATTTGATCATGGCAAGTTATGCAAAACGCGATTGTTTTTAAATAGCAAAAATTTCAATAGCAAAAATTCCTGCTCTATGCCTATTCCTGCGAATTCTCCCAACTTACATAGGTATCCTCAAAATAGCCTAAAACAGTCTCTGCTTCTAGAGGGAAAATTTCTGCTAAAATATCAAAATAGTTATGTACCTCATTTGCTGGCACAAATGACAAAGCCGGTAGCATAAGAATTTTTAGAGCAAATTCAGCGTCTGTGGAGTACCTCTGCTGCAAACCAGCGTCTTGAAGGCAACGGTAAACATTCTGTGATAAGTATAAAGGCATCCGCTTACTAGAGTTTCTGGCAAAATTTGCGAAAATGCATTAATAGCTGCCAGTTCGAAGTCACACATAACAGATTGTGGGCTTAAGTTTGGGGAAATATCGCGTAAAACTTGCAGCATACGGATGTACGTAGCCTGGCGCCTATTTGGCAAGAGCACGTAAATCAAGGGGATACACTGCTTGCGCACAAAAGCATGAATGGTATTTAATTGAAAAAATATGTTTGGAGGAGCCGCTTTAAAAGTTCCATCAGCGAACCAATCAGCATTCCGTTCTAATAACTGAATGTTTTGTGCAGTAAAAAAATTAAAGATTCTTTGATCATCTGGACCAGAATCATGGAGAAAGAAATTTTCACCGTTGGGCAAAAATATGTATTCATCCAGTAAGTTAAGTTCAGCTAACCTTTTTGGCTGCAGAGGAGCTTGTCCTTGCCGCGTACGTCGAGCTGACCGGTTTAAGCAGTTAATGCGAGGAAGCTGGGCAGATGCAGCGGGCGATACGCTATTAACAGCACCATTCACAATAACCTGAGTCGTCTCCTAAGTATCTCGAGCTTGTGATTCAAGCTCATTCACAGCATTCAAAATTTCGCTTCGAGTAGGGTCAGGGGCATGGGAATGATTTCCCCGGACTGTTACTCTGTCGCCATGCTCGGCACCAAAGTCAGTGTGTGCCCTAGCTTTGCATGTCGTACGTTTTTCGCAAGTCCAGTAAGTTTTATCATTGCTATCAGCTTCTCGATTGTAGGCATTGCCGTCAAAAACTAACTTTCTTTTTCCACGCTCAGTCAAGTAAAATTCGGACATTTAGAAACAAGTCAACGAAATCATGAAAAATAGCAACCACAACTCTCCTGACATTTAACCGTAAATGATTTTGACCACAGTGACATGTTGACCGAAATTAACCCATTTTTTACCTGTTGTTTACTTAACTCTTTGCGTAATTGCTACCTACGATCATGTTCATACGATACCTACTAGTTAGTATCCTACCAATTGACCTATACAACAAATTGTCTTCCTACGAATTGTCATCCTACCAGTTGTCTTCCTACGAATTGTTTTCCTACCAATTATCCGGATTCCATGAAAAACATCAAAATTAACGAAATTTCTTACACACACTTGTAATGAATCACCAATAGCCTAAATCAACGAGCACTATAATTACAATAGCTTTTCGCATTTTTAAAAAGCACAGTACGATGGCGATGAAAGAATTTAGTGAAAAATTGAAAAAATTATCCTATTTCAAGCTCATATACAGAAAATATCGTTCTAAATAGCTGAAGACTGGTTGCCATGGGCGGATTTTAGGGGGCGGGCGGCCGCCCCGCCCCCATTGGCCCAAATAGTTGGCGAGATAAAGGATGGATATGTACTTAGTAATTACGTTTGACCACCAACCATCGCAATTTCTCAAATGTTTTTGGCGCCGGATAATACACATTTATTTCATTTAATAACCTTCTTGGTGGCCTGGAAGCCATATTTTTGTAGTTTATTTTTTTAGCAGAAATCCTAAAAATTTTCTGCGCTTCGCGTCAAATACTCCAAATGAACAAACGCCGGAAATAACGAACTAATTCAAATGTCTAAACGTGTTTCTGTCTAAATTACACAAAATTTTCTGGAGCGTCGGGTTTTAGCTGAGGTCAAAGAACGTTAAGCACTTTTGTGCGAAAAATTACTTCGAATTAATAAATTTAAAAACTTTTGCACCGAAAATCCTTTTGATTAAAAATATAAAATGTAAAACGGCGAGAAAATTTTACTCTCAAGTCAATAGCGAGTTTTTGGACCCATTTTTTTGGCTGTTTTGAATGAACTTAGGGTACCGACCGCCCCTAAAGAAAATCCTAGATCCACCACTGCTAATTGCTTAACTTTTTGCTGCAATGCAACTCCAAATCTTGAAATATTACCTTTGAAAATTAATTTTGAGGCAATGCAATATAAACAATGAAGAAAATTAATCACTCGGTGCGAATCGTCAGGAAAATTTTTGATTAGCCGTCTAAAACATCTGAAAAATCTGTTTAACTTTCTCTCTGATGCACTTAAGAATTTTTAATCTCTTGTCCTGAAGGACCCCTATAAAACTGCCGGCCCCTCTTCATGCGTGTATATGTACATATCTATCATATGCAAATGTACAAAAAAACTTTACCGCTTCATCAGCACCTGCGAAATCAATTTTGTCAAACGATTCTTGAACATGCCGGCGAATGAAATTCAAATCCGGCTTGCGCAGATAACGAATAAGAAATGCACGCATTAGCTACTTGAGCAACCTAGCAAACAATTTTTTTCATCTTTAGAATTCAGGATTTTCCGAAAATTCGAAGAAAAGGTGAACCTTAACCAATCGACTACAGAGGTGTAGCCAGGGGGGTCAGTGGGGTCAATTGACACCCCAATGGAAAGGTTGAGAGAAAACTGCAAGGGGGTAAGATAATTTTGATTGTTTATATATATCGTTTACTTCATAAATTAAAAATTAGCAATCTCGCTGTATCATCTATAATTGCATTTATGGTCCCAGAGAAGCTAGGGGCTATAGCCCCAAAAACCCATACCAATGTTGCAAAAAATGCGTTATAGAATAGTAAAATTTCAAAAATTTTTGGCGCATTGCTCCGGACTTACTTGCTTCTTAAGAGCTCAAGCTCAAAGCTAATCGTGTCAAATAATTTATGTATGTAATTTATTTAACATTCTCCTGCAGTTTCATTAATGCTTAAATAATCCTCACTTTGACTTGACTGCGGTGAAAGTGTCATATTCTTTGCCACAATGAGCTAATAACTTTTGAGATCGCCTGTCTGGCACTTAAAATTCGCGTATAACATATGGTCAAAAATTTTAGCCTTTCGCAGTAATTTTAGATAGGCAGTTCAATAATGTTTCGAACTTTTTTAACGCACATTTCCACAAAAATTCCTAACAATCTTCGGCGCTCCGCACCATACTTTATTAAAACTGTCTATTCGGTCACAGGCGCGCACTCAAAACGCGACAAAATTGTCTTTGCATTAGTGCAATAGGATTTTGAATTAGCATTATGAAACTATTGTTGCGGTGGCACAATATGCAGGATTCCAAGTTTTTTAAGCATAACTCATCTCTTTAAAGTTTTCGGCGCTTTGCGCCATATTTGATTTACATTGTTTACACAGTTTTAGGCGCGCACTCTAAACACTACAAAATAATCTTTGCATTAGTGCGATACAATTCTAAGTTTTATTAGCATTATGAAATTATTGTTGCAGTGGCACAACATTCATGATTCTAAGCTTTTTTAGTATATTTTATGAAATATTCTTCAAAATTTTCGGCGCTTCACGTCATATTTTATAAAGATTGTCTATATAGTAGGCGCGCACTCTAAACACTATGTACGAAGCACCGTTTTTCTACATTTAGGTGTTTTTAGGAACCAAATTTCCAGAAGTGGAAAAAAATTTCGGCTTGGTTCACGTTGTGGAAAATTTTTATAATGCAAAAATGTGTTCTAGAAAGGTAAAATTCCAAAATTTTCCAGCGCTCCGCATCGGATTGATTTAATTTTATACTTGCTACTGCTGATATTCAGGCCGCGCTGATTGCAGCATTTTTACCGACAACTTGCACTAGAACTTTATTATAATTGAAAATCCTCATCTTCTGAACGATTTAGACAATTCTTGCAATGCAAAAATGCGCTTTTGAGAGCCAAAATTTCAAAATTTTCCGTGATTCAGTTTTGTATTTGTTGATGTTTAGGCCACGCCGCGCCGATTGTAGTACTTTTATCGACAACCTGATCTAAAACTTTACTATGATTGAAAACCCTCATCTTCTGCACGGAAAATGATGCCTTTGATTGACCATTGACAAGTGCACTGCGTTTTTAAGTCACAATTTCAAAACTATGCACTTAAAATCCTTGCTACGCGCCTGGTAGGTGGTAGTAATTTTTTGAAGTCAACTGCAGGTAATATAACACTAGTGATGTCCCAGTGCCGCATTTTTTACTGGTGCCGGTGCTACATTAGCATATTATATAGTGTACTATGCTTCTTCAAAAAGGGTTAAATTTGTACCTATTTTTCACCGGATATACATATTAAGGGCAAAGTTTCATTTGGCTAGTAACGACTTCATTATTATTAATTTATGAATACATATTAATTTTCTCACTTAAGCATTAAAGAAACAAAAACTTGTAATAAAATTGAAATTCGAAGAAAAATAAAAGTTAAATAGTGTATTATAAGTTTAAGTGTAGCGCAGTCAAGATTGGCTTGTGCAGTAGTTGATTCTAGAGCTGTGCCGGGGCCAGGCCCCGGCCCCGGCCCCGGCGCCGGGGCCTAGGCCCCGGCCCCGGGCCGGGAGCCAGGCTGGCCCCGGCACCGGGGCCGGGGCCAATGTTAGAGTTGATTATAATGTAGAAAATTGATAATGTTTTGGGCAGATTTACCTTCAAACTCAATTTCAAGCAAACCACAGATCTTGCTAATTCAAATCTTTATTTCACTATGTCAGATTGGTGAAAATTTCTAGTTAATAATCAAAATTGACATATTTTAAATTGCAATTCATATAGACGGGCATTTCCAGCTTGCTTGGTAGCAGACAGCTACGTCTATCAGAACAAATAGAATAATAAGCCTAAAAAAAGTGCAATGTAAAGCACATTGAGAAACGCATCCAAGTCAGAGGAGTTAAATCCATACATGGGCAGCTCAAAAATTCAAGGGAATCCAAAATTTTTCAAAGTCAAAAAGTGCCTGATAATATATGGTAGAGCGAAAAAAACACCGTTTTCTCGCGTTTCTCAATGAGAGCTATCCATTAGCATCAAAAAACCGCAGAAAAACAGAAAAAATTCTGAAAATCAATTTCTGGGGGGTCTAGCGGATTCTTTCTGGGGGGAGAAAGTGAATTCTGGGGGGTTTAGATCCCCCGATGCCCATGTTCTGTTATATCTTGTAATCCCAACAAATATTAACGATTGACGTGCATATCTACAAGCAAGAATATATGCATAGGTACATATAAGGGGTAGGGCAGGGTCGTACTATAAGCATGGTAAAGCACGCTATTATTGGCCCCGGCCCGCCCGGGCCTAGGCCCCGGCCCCGGCAAAAAGGCGGCCCCGGCACAGCTCTAGTTGATTCTTTAGTCAAATCGAAATTTGGTTTTAGTGCATTAGTTAAATATTCAACTAATAAGAAACAAACATGAAAATAGCCACAAAAACTTTTTGAGGTTAAATTATTTGAGTTTATCATTTCACATTTTCAAAAGCCTCTGAAAACAAACATGGAATATATTAGTAATGCAAAGCACTTACATCGAAGTTCATTTACAAAGTTTTAACAAGCTTTTTCTGAATAATTTGCAGGAAAAAGTTTTGCATAAAAACTATTTTGAAATTCTAGCTGTGTTTTACGGTCTTCTGCTCACGAAATGGAAAATAAAAATGGATTTGATGAAATTAAGTTGAAAACTACTCTGTAGTACTCATCCTTCTTGCCTACAGATCGTAGAATTAGAAGAACTTTCCACTCTATATGTCGATGTTTTTAATTTTAATTTACTTTATTTATTAGTGTCCACGCTTCTTGCTGTTAATTGATGTTTTCAATAAGATGTGTTTTGTTAAATGAATAATTCATTTTAAAGCTCGAAGACTTGTTCTGAAGTTCAGTCAAAATGCTTCACTATGCCAATCAGATTTTATTAACGAAATCAGTGATCGGACCGAGGGTACTTGGATTCCTCGGCCTCGGCCGAGGCCGAGGCGCCTTAAAATCCTTGCCTCGGCCGAGGCCAAGGCCGAGGCCGAGGCCGAGGGTAATGCCGAGGGTCAAGCTCATATACCTATACCCATAAATAGTGCTCTAGAATATTTTGAATGCACATGAGCTAGAGAATAATCGTAATATTGAACATTATATAGAATGTCATTTTCAATAATAGTATATTAAATGTGTGAAGGATTTATTGAATAAAGTCAGCAGAATGAAAGCATACTTAATTTAACAAGTTGCTGTTGAAGACTTGGAAAAGTTAATAAAAAATATGGCTGAACAAGCACTTAAAAACTTTTATTACTATACATAAATAAGAAAACAGTGTCAAAGAAATGAACGAACAAACGAAATAAGCTAAGTAAAGACAGAACTGTAGCCATTGTTGTGCTCGCTTTTGCAGTAATGCATGTTTAAACACGCTTTTTCAGTCATCCAATTCTGGTGTGGTAGGTAATATGACAGAAACTGCACTGTACTTTCCGATCATAGTTTCCCAAGGTCCAGAGTTGAGGGAAGGGTGAAATCCCAAAATGGGGGATCAGTAAATCAAGTAGTGTCTTTGTATGAGCGAACAAATTTTTGTAGATATTTTATATAACTATATTTTTAAACATACACATTTTTACATACTGCCAGTGTTTGACCTGCAAAAGGCATGCAGTCCTAGACAGTGTTTTTTTTGTGCAAGATACCTTTTTACATGTACAAAAATGGTATCCAAAAGTCTTTGAACATTTTGTACATGCAAATTTTTGTGTACTATTATAGTATGGTATAGTAGCGATTTAGTGTGGTAAAACAGGGGTTTTCGACCTTCGGTAGCGTATCTTAGCTAATTCCTGGGTCTCTGAATATTTGACATTTTTTTCCATTCTAAATTCAATTTTTACTATTTTAAAGATATATAGGACAGACAATTACTGATGTGCCGAAAATTTTCGGGAATTTTACACCTTTCTACACTTTTGTCTCTTCAAAAATCTTTGTGCATGTACAGAGACAGTCCTGAAAAGTCTCTGTACATTATGAAAAATCTTTGCCGAATACAAAAACCGTGGTCTTAAATGTAATAATTCGGTCTGGATATAGTTCATAAGATTATTTGGCGCGAAGCACCGAAATTTTTATGAGCTTTTGATGAACTTTACACATAAAACTTGACTGAGAAAGCTAAAACAACTTGTATTAGCGATATTTTGCGCGAAGCGCCGAAAATGTTTCGAAATTTCCTAAAAAATACTGAAAAACGATATAATTAATATCACTTTGTCCAAGAAAGTATTTTAACATTGTATAAAAATGGCTCCAAAAAATGCACGAGCCGAAATTGATTTTTGGCAAAACCTGCATTTATTGGCCATTTTTAGGTGCGTTTTTTGCGATTTTCGGCCGAAAATTCGTAATCATTTACGCCCTCTCCCATAAAAATGGCCGAAAACCATACGTGTAACAGGAAGGGCTTTGGGGAATTCCCTTCCACCCAGGGTTGGACGTCCTCCCCTAAGCCTTCCCTCCAACGTCAGAAAATTTTGACTTACTCTCCCCATTTTTGGCGAAAATTTGCGCTTTGTTGGCTATTTTAGGTGCTTTTGCCATTCTTGACATAGAATTAGAGTCGCTAATCCCCCACCCGAAATTTCTAGCCGTTACATGTATGCCGAGGAGCCCCTCCCGAAAATTTTGAGCTGTTACATGCATGTTTTATAGTGACAGTTTGTCTATTTACTCTTGCTTACATTCAATAATACTGTATCACTTCGGGAAATTCTAATAGTTAGCTGCACTTTTGCCATAGTAAAAATTAGGTTCAAAAATATTAAAAAGGTTTTCACCAAAAATCGTCTGACAGTGACTTGAGTCTTGTACCCTGAGAGCAGTGATCGGACCGAGGGTACTTTTTGGACCCTCGGCCTCGGCCGAGGCCGAGGCGCCTTAAAATCCTTGCCTCGGCCGAGGCCGAGGCCGAGGGAGCCGAGGGTAATGCCGAGGGTCAAGCTTATATACCAATACCCATAAATAGTGCTTATAGAATATTTTGTATGCAAATGAGCTAGAGAATAATCGTAATATTGAACACTTTATCGAATGTCATTTTCAATAATAGTAGATTAAATGTGTGAAGGATTTATTGAATAAAGTCAGCAGAATGAAAGCATACTTAATTTAACAAGTTGCCGTTGAAGACTTGGAAAAGTTAATAGAAAATATGGCTGAACAAGCACTTAAAAACTTTATTACTATACATAAATAAGAAAACAGTGTTAAAGAAATAAACGAACAAACGAAATAAGCTAAGTAAAGACAGAACTGCAGCCATTATTGTGCTCGCTTTTGCAGTAATGCATGTTTAAACACGCTTTTTCAGTCATCCAATTCTGGTGTGGTAGGTAATATGACAGAAACTGCACTGTACTTTCCGATCATAGTTTCCCAAGGTCCAGAGTTGAGGAAAGGGTGAAATCCCAAAATGGGGGACCAGTAAATTAAGTAGTGTCTTTGTATGAGCGAACAAATTTTTGTAGATATATTATATAAATATATTTTTGAACATACACATTTTTACATACTGCCAGTGTGTGACCTGCAACCGGCATGCAGTCCTAAACAGTGTTTCTTTTGTGCAAGATACCTTTTTACATGTACAAAAATGGTATCCAAAAGTCTTTGAACATTTTGTACATGCAAAATTTTGTGTACTATTATAGTATGGTACAGTATCGATTTAGTGTGGTAAAACAGGGTTTTTTGACCTTTGATAGTGTTTCTTAGCTAATTCCTGGGTTTCTGAATATTTGACATTTTTCCATTCTAAATGCAAATTCTACTATTTTAAAGATATATAGGACAAACAATTACTGATGCGCCGAAAATTTTCGGGAATTTTACATCTTTTTACAGTTTTTGTCTCTCCAAAAATCTTTGTGCATGTACAAAGACAGTCCTGAAAAGATTCTGTACATTATGAAAAATCTTTGCCGAATACAAAAAACCGTGGTCCTAAATGTGATAATTCGGCCTGGATATAGTTCATAAGATTATTTGGCGCGAAGCGCCGAAATTTTTATGAGCTTTTGATGAAATTTACACATAAAACTTGACTGAGAAAGCTAAAACAACTTGTACTACAAAATCAGAAATATTGCAGATATTGTAATATGCCAATTAAATCTTGTAATAAGCACTACTGTGCTTAGAAATTCAATGCAACATCAGGATAAATTAGTCAATTTTATCTTCGAACGGCTAAATGTGCTGAGTTATTAAATAGTACTTGTTTTGCATAAAATTTTTAAAAACAGTATAAATGGATACAAAAGATATTTAAATCTGCAGAAAGATGCCTAGATTACAAAAAATTGATTTTTGAGTGTTAAATGCCTCTGCTTCAATCTAAATACAGTATATTAGCGACAGTTTGCGCGAAGCGCCGAAAATTTTTGAAATTTCCTAAAAAAATACTGAAAAACGATATAATTAATATCACTTTGTCCAAGAAAGTATTTAAACATTGTATAAAAATGGCTCCAAAAATGCACGAGCCAAAATTGATTTTTGGCAAAACCTGCATTTATTGGCCATTTTTAGGTGCGTTTTTGCGATTTTCGGCCGAAAGTTCGTAATCATTTACGCCCTCTCCCATAAAAATAGCCGAAAACCATACGTGTAACAGGAAGGGCTTTGGGGAATTCCCCACCCACCCAGGGTTGGACGTCGTCCCCTAACCTTCCCTCCAACGTCAGAAAATTTTGACCCACTCTCCCCATTTTTGGCGAAAATTTGCGCTTTGTTGGCTATTTTAGGTGCTTTTGCCATTTTTGACATAGAATTAGAGTCGCTAATCTCCCACCCGAAATTTCTAGCCCTTACATGTATGCCGAGGAGCCCCTCCCGAAAATTTTGAGCTGTTCCATGCATGTTTCATAGTGACAGTTTGTCTATTTACTTTTGCTTACATTCAAAAATACTCTATCACTTCGGGAAATTCTAATACTTAGCTGCACTTTTGCTATAGTAAAAATTAGGTTCAAAAATATTCAAAAGGTTTTCACCAAAAATCGTTTGACAGTGACTTTAGTCTTGTACCCTGAGAGGAGGGTAATAACCCTCCCTCAGCCCCCCCCTTTGGGAATGTGTGTTTCCGGTCCATGTAGCGAGCATGAGAATTAAAACTTAGTCATCACATGAATAATAAATTGGCACTTTGCTGTATGTAACTTTGTGTAACTGGGTACGCGACTGAAACCACAAGAAAAGTCTATAGGTAAAAAATAGCCTTTGTACTGCAGATGCATCCTAAATAGTTTATATTCAACGGACATATTAAACTTATTCAAATTTGATTTTAACCCTCGGCGCCTCGGCACTTTTCAGCTTCGCCCTCGGCGCCGAGGCCGAGGCTCCAAAAAACGCCGAGGCTTGCCGAGGCCGGAGGCCGAGGCCTCGGTCCGATCACTGCCTGAGAGGGGGGTAATAAACCTCCCTCACACCTCCCTTCCGGAATGTGTGTTTCCGATCCATGTAGCAAGCATGAGAATTAAAACTTAGTCATCACATGAATAATAAATTGGCACTTTGCTGTATGTAACTTTGTGTAACTGGGTACGCGACTAAAACCATAAGAAAAGTCTATAGGTAGAAAATAGCCTTTGTACTGCAGATGCATTCTAAATAGTTAATATTCAACGGACATATTAAACTTATTCGAATTTGATTTTAACCCTCGGCGCCTCGGCACTTTTCAGCTTCGCCTCGGCGCCGAGGCCGAGGCTCAAAAAACGCCGAGGCTTGCCGAGACCGAGGCCGAGGCCGAGGCCTCGGTCCGATCACTGAACGAAATGCTACCTTTTTGCGCCTTTATTCATTAAAATGGTGATAAATGAGCTTCAATTATTCTTTTTACACTAATTTTTCTCTTTTATTTAGCACCGGCACCGGCGCCGGTACCAGCCTAGCACCGGCCCGGTGCTGGTGCTTAGGCACCGGCGCCGGTGCCGGTGCCGGTGCCCAGGACATCACTATATAACACACAATGTAAAATTATATGCAGTCAAAAACCAGCGGCCTAGACTGCAGGTAATATAGCACACAACATAAAATTATATGCAGTCAAAAACCAGCGGCCTAGACTACAGGCAATTTAGCACACAATGTAAAATTATATGCAGTCAAAAACCAGCGGCCTAGACTGCAGGTAATATAGCACACAATGTGATATTATATGCAGTCAAGTTGAATGCTTATTGATATGGGGAGCTGGCGCTTCACTCGCATTTGAACCTGTAGTAGATGGTTTTAGAAGGCATTTTTATTTGAAATGGTCTGGCAGATTTGCTTCCTCAGTAGGCAACGTTTTTTTGCGCTGCATGGGTAGCAGCTTCAATAGCTGCCCAGTCACCCATTAGCGCATTTTGATGGGCCAGCGTAAGCTCTGGTCCTGCATAGTGATCGACCGGGACCCCAGCCCCGGCAATCCCTGGCCCCGGCCCTGGCAATCCCGGCCCCGGCCGGGGCAAGGTCAAAAAATGGCCGGGGCCGGGGAAAAATTTAGTGTAATTCGTATTTTGTACAGGCTGTTATACTGGCACTTATTTATCAATGAGCAAGTGTTAATTTTGAGAACTGTACTGATTAGACCATATGTTTACTTAATTAGTCCTTGTTATAACTTTGCTACTGTGTATAAATGAGCTTTTACTGAATAAATGTTCCGGAAATTCTGCATGTTTTCGATTCCTCCACTTAACTTATTTAAACTGAATGCTACTTTTAACTCGTTCATTCATAGCTATGGCTAAAAGATTTAGAATTGACAAATACGTTCTGTTTCTAGTTGGAAATTGTACGTTTTCAACAAACCATTTTTACAAAAAACACTTTTACATCTGATTGAATGGGAACCGCGTAGTTTAAAACGCGTTTCTTGTGTAATAGTTATTAGGACGGAGGTTAATTATAGGCGAATGTAAACTACGCTGCAGAATTGCGTCCGATCCGATAAACTAAATATGTCTCAAATAGTTTCCTAAGGTCCAGAGTTGAGGGAGGAGTGAAATCCCAAATTGGAGGACCAGAAAATTAAGTGGTGGACTATTATTAGCCGACTCTATTTTGTTGTACGAGCTTCTTGTGCTTGTACAAAGATCTCCGAAAAGGTCTTTGTATGAGCTAACAAATTTTTGTAGCTATATTATATAAATATATTTTTAAACATAAACATTTTCGCATACTATAAGTATGTGACAGTTTTTTTGTACAATGTACCTTTGTATATACATGAACAAAGATGGTACCCAAAAGTCTTTGTACATTTTATACCAGTGTTTTTTTTGGTACACGGTCCGTTTGTGCGTGTACAAACATGGTCCCCAAAAGTCTTTGTACATTTTGTACACACCAATTTTTGGTTACTATAGTATGGTACAGTAGCGATTTTAGTGTGGTAAAACAGGGTCTTTTGACTTTTGATTGTATATTTTAGCTAATTTCTGGGTTTCTAACGCCAAAAATTACTAAAATTGTCTCGAAACGGCGCGAAGCGCCTAGAAATTTGACATTTTTCCATTCTAAATACAAATTTTGCCATTTTAAAGATATATAGGACAGACAATTTTTCATATCGGAGCAAAACGCCAAAATTTTTTTGGCATTTTACACCTTTTTACAGTTTTCATCTTCCCAAAAATCTTTGTACATATACAAAGATAGTCCTGAAAAGTCTTTGTACATCGGGAAAAATCTTTGGCGAATACAAACAAAACGCTGTTTTGTACATGCAAATTTTTGTATACTTTAATATGGTACAGTAACGATTTCAGTTTGGTAGAACATAGTTTTTCGACCTTTAGTAGTGTATTTGGCTAATTTTTGGGTTTCTGAATATTTGACATTTTTCCATTTTTCCATTCTAAGCGCAGTGTTGCTTATTACAAGATTTAGGTCAATTTGAAGCACTTTTGAAGAAAATTTTCAATTTTCATCAGTTTTCTTTCGGCCTTAATTTTTCCAAATTTTTACCACTAAATTTTTCATTTTTTCATTCTGGGGGTCAGGAACCCCCCCCAAACCCCCTCTTCCTTCCCGATGCATGTCTGGTCATATTATAAAGTGTAAAGACGTATGTGAAATTTTTCGAAAAACTCAAAAGAAATGTTTTTAGGCCGTGACCGTGAAATATACACTTTATTTGAGTATCACAGTAAAACGCAATAAATTATAAGTGTGCAGATATTAGCACCTGCTTCTTAATTACATGCATAATGTAAAAAGGAAAGGACGCGATCATGTATAGTCTGTTTCATTTAACTTTGCGTTTTTGTTTTAAAATTTTTCACAAGGATCAGGCCACAAAAGTGGTTTGAAATTTGGATGCAGTAATGCGGTTTAGCAATGGCATACGTCTCCATATGACTCGACACACTGTAGAATATCATATTAAACGTACTAGTTTAAAACACTTTTGTAGTCACTTTAAACTTTTTCAAAAACCTCAAAAGCTTAATGAAACAGACTATAGGTAGACCTATGTATGCGAAGATTTTTAAAGATAGGAGACTGACGCTTGAAATAGAATAGAGTATAACCGACTGATCATGAAGGAATAGTATTTGATAAAATGAGCTTGCTAAGCGAGAGTTGTAAACTAAGAGGAGCTTAAAGTTTAAACCTACCATTATATTATAAAGATAATAATATAAGATTTAAAGCTTTTAAGAAAAAGAAAAATGTGGTAAATTAAAACAAATTTAAAGGATATGATGAAAATTAATTTTTGGTCAATTTCAAGCATTTTTGAAGAGAATGTTTAATTTTCGCCCATTTTTTTCTTCATTTTGTAAGTGAGGCGGCGCTTACACGCTCATCGAGCTCCGAGCTATTTTTAGTCCTTTGTTTTGCGCTCAAACGCGTAAATTAAATGCTTCATCTCTAGACGAGGTGGCGCAATTTTTTTGTTTTTGCACTGGTGTCTCGGCTAGCGCATGCAACTGAACATTGGCCAGTGTGTAGATAGTGTATTCTACAGTGCCGCTTTCACTTACGCACTCATTACGCACCTTAGTGCGCCCTATTCCGACCATCCGGTCTTTTAGTTCCATTTTGGCGAGCCAGCCATATCTTCAGATCACGATAGTATGACATGCGGAGGCATTCCGACCGCGCAGTGTCAATTGGTTGGACTCTTGTCGCTATGTGTCGCCGAGGGATACAAAGATGCGATCTTTTACTGTGGAACCCCCTATAATTCCCTTATCATTTCTTTACAATTAAAACATAGGCGACATGACCGCTATTCACCTTGAGCCTGTGCAGAGACCCGAAAAATCCATGCGCAAGTAGCGCCAATTTCTTATAAATAACATTTCTTTCTATTTCTCTTCATATATTACTGTAGGCCTCCCTCCAATGATTATTGGTGCGGTTGTGGCAGAGTTGCCTTTGTAACTGCGAGAGTTACACGTATAGGCGAACTTGCCTTAGCAGTTCGCGTTAGCCATAACATAGCCAATACTAGTAGCTATCTACGATAGTGCACTGTGGGCTATGCCTTCCGGTCTTCCCACTTTTTCCCCAATTTTTCAATAATAAAAAACTTTTAGATACCTACTTGTCCGGTAGCATAGAGTTAAGTGTATGATAATAGTAATTGTTTCATGCATACCGCTTGTGTAATCGATAACATTTAATCTGAGATAAAAGCTTATCAGTATTACGTTAATTTGATCTTTGTTTAATTTACTGTAATGGTCCTTGAGGCCAGTGTACTTAACGTTGTAGTTTAGTCTGGCTGTTGGTTTTTTTGTTGGCCGGTTGTACGATTGTATAGTCTGTACATCTTCGTTTTTCTTTTTGCATATTTTGTTGTCCGGCTATAGGCCGTGAATTCTTCGTCGAATTAAAATAGAGAAAACCTACCCAGTGGTTTTTGGTTATACCGAGGGTTAGGTCGGCCACACACCCACGTCGAGGACTTCTTCCCATCATAGTGGACTGATAGGTAAATTTCATATGATAGCTTATTTTATTTGGAAATCATAATTTATTTCTCAAGCCAAAAATTGATCAAAAATATTATTTAACCTTTAGGGATGATTGATCAGCATAGAGCTCGTTGTTGTTGTTTTCATAGTTCAGCGTGCTACACATATTAGGAACCAAAAACGTCTCGGATCAGGCACTGATTGAAAATTAGTTAAATAAACAACTTGAGCTTGAGATAGGTCAACTGACCTCCAGCGGCAAATACCGAGACTAGGTAGGTAGCCTTAGGTCTTAGGGCGTAGCTGCTGAGGTCACCCGACAAGAAGCAGCCAGCAATATTAGGGCTGAGGGGATCAAAGCCGTAAGGTCTGTAAGGGTCCAAAGATCGAAAGCCATCCAGAGCCCCACAGTTATAATCTCCAATGACCAGAAGTCGTTTGGCGCCATTTGGCGTTAATTCAGCCATCGAATATGACAAATGGCACTTTATTCTTAGGTTACGACTCTGAATTTGTTAATGACAGAAAAGGCAGACATTATAAGACCTGGGACTTGCGTTTTCAGCAATTATGTCCCACTTACCAGGACCTCCATGGCCCATTCATACGCTACGTCCAAGTTGCGAGCGCGAACAGCCATGTGTTCTGTTGGGACCTGGCGAAGTTCCCGCAACCTCCGTTCGGGCTTCACCAGTTGCTCGAAACGCGTTTACCTAACGTGTATATGGTTTGTTATGACCCGACGCAAGATCGACTTACGTATTTCCATGTTTACGGGCCAACTTTTGAGGAAATTTTGGCAATTCCGGATGCAGAAATTCGTAATAAACTGCACTGGAAAGATCCGTTCATTGCAAATTTTATCGATATTCAGCCATTGGCGAGAGAGTTTACTCATCATTTACGCATTAAAGCGCAGTTGCACTCGTTAAAGCGCTTGGCTGAATTCTTTTTTGACATGTATATTGATCCGAACGCGCCTGATAATTTTGGGCAGGCGTGGAGCTTACCCTTAACTCGGGACATGCAGCATTATTTAGCGATGGACGCCCTCATAACTATCAATGTTTTTATACTGATAGAAGGGTGCACGCAAAATAATCGCATTACTGACGATAGAAAACCTATGTCGGTTTCGTTTACAGGCGATGAACTGTACATTAAGGCTAGCGGCCCGAAAGCCAGAGTGCGTATACCGTTGTCGACTAGTAAGCCACCACAAGGACAGTCGACCAGCACGGCTACTGATGCTGAAGTTGATTCGAATGGCAAAGAATTAATCAGAGTTGAGGACTTTTATGGGCCAGCTCCGCAACCGCCAGCAGCCATAGCCGCAGCCACTACCGTTGCCTCTGTAACGGATGCGTTGGCTCACGTTAACGTTTTCGAAAATCCATTGTTCTATGCTCAGGAATCGCAGATCGTTGCCGACTCAGTTTCGGGCCCGGTCCATGCGCCTGACACTGAACCTAAATCAAAACCAACTAGCTCGAGTACACCAGCTTCTGTGTTTTCTTCGCAAACCAATATTCCCTACGATTCGCCTATGGTTGATGTAGAACCATCTATCTCCACTGAGGATGACGATTTATCTCCCAAATGCTTAGTGATGGCGTTATCTGACGCCGAAGCGGAAAGACAAGCTAACTTGTCACCACCGTGTGTAACAAGCGCGGCAATGGCTCGAAAAGGGGCTGTTACCGTTTCGCAACCGATTGTCTCACAATCACTTGCGGCGGACCAGCAAGCACCCTAGTTCGCTCGCACCTTTACCAACTTCGCAGCCAGATTGGGTAGAGCGTGAATCTGACCCTGATGTCATCATGACTGAGATTATTGGTTTTCCGCTGCCACCACAACGCACATTACCCGCACATGAAGTACTGCAAGTAGCGTTATACACGCAAGTCGCGTCTCAGTCCGTGCCACAAGGTACATCGGCACCTGATACTCGTTTTACGGCTTCTATGGCCATGACGGGTGTGTCTAGTACCGTGGCGAATATTCAACCACAGGTTCCTCAAAGCCAATCATCAAATATGGAAGTCGCAATACCTGCGCACATTCAAGCCATTCGCGAACGTATTTCCGCGAATGAAAGCGCTAGAGTGCAAAATCGCTCGCGCTATGTACAGCATTTTTTCACCATGATGGAAAATATGATGCGCAAACCACCGTGCATTATTGCTCCAGTCGTATTGCACGAGTTACGTTCTTATTTGGGTGAGGTCGCAGGAATGCGTTTGTACGATCAGTTGGTTGAAACTGCCCAAGTGTACTTCGACCGAGTGTACGCAGTACATCTGCAGTACGCGGCTATGACCGACTCGCCCTCGCGTCCTTTAGTGTGGTCTACAATTGCACAGCCTTTGGCTGATGTCGATCGTGAGCCCGCACCTTGGTTTATTAGCAAAATGAGCGTCTTTAACCGATTATTTTACCCAGATCAATATTTTGTGCGTATACGGTTCTTTATCACAACCGGAATGATGTTATACGAGGTTCCGCTCGAGTATTTGGTCGTACACCCGCACCTTGACGCACCGAGCGAGGTGATTGATGGCGTTACACATCAGGTTCGCCCGGAATTCTATCCGCACAGAATGTCTCCAGCGCCAGATCACCTAGCGCCGATCTTAATATCGACGCATCAAATGGTCGATATTTTCGATACTTTCTGAGAATTTCAATCATTATACGATTCGGAGTATCGACACATGACAATCTTCTCCACAATTGACGTCATGCGCGCTACGGCGTTATTGGAATTTTTAGATAGAAAATTCCACTTCTTTGCGTACGCCTACGGCAATGCCGCAATAGGTTGGCGCATGGTGGAGCAGCTGCGTCGCATGTTGCGCGTAGCTTTCCTTGGTGAATCTTATACACCTTCGCCAAGTGAGGCTTTCCCGGAATTCCCGGAGTTGACGAAGCGAATCGAAAGTCCACATGTTTTACATAACATGATTCGCCAAATTCGGTTAGCAACCGACCCGCCGCTCGAAGTTCCGGTTCAATTCGATCGTTTCAGAGGTCAGCAAAAATCTGTATTTTACCTCAAACATCGAATTCAAGGCGAATTAGAAAAAATTCGAAGAGAAAGGCGGCAGGCATCCTCGCAGGACCCGAGCGGATCCGCAGCGAGCCTTGATATGCCAGAAGTCGATCTTTCTTTGGAGGCACAAATTGAAATGCGTAGAACACGCATGACGATCGAGCGACGCGATTGTGAAAATTTGGCGACGGAAATGCCAAGGCGTGCGACGAGATTACGCGCCGCCGGTTCTCTTGCTGAGTCTTCAGAAGTTCGTCATATGTCAGAAGACAAACATAAGGCTAAATTGAATCGTTTTTACGATACTAAATCCGAGCACACTTTGCGTCGGTTAAAGAATTTGGAAAAACAACGAGTCAGAAGACTCGTTCAAGCTGAAGTTGCAGCTAAATTAAAAGCGCGTTTAGGCCAAAAGGGATCAAGGCGGCAAGAACCGCAGTCATCCCGGCAACGCTATGCGCAAACGCATCACCGTTCACAATCACAAGCACAACAGCAGACACAAGTAAAACCACATGTACAGCAATACACACGACCGCAGACCCAACCGCGGCAACAGCAGCAATTCACGGAATCGCGTGAGCGTTCCGAGGCGTATTCTCAGGCCGATGCTGGTCATCTGTCGCGCTCGCAACAGCAGCAGCCTTATGAATACAGCCGTCCGCCACAGTCAAACCGCGGAACTCATCGGGGCCGGTCACAATCCCGTCAACGTCAACAATGGGATCAGTCGTATCGCTCACCGTTGGAACAAAGTCAATCAGCCACCGGGGGCTATCAGCCACAACCTCGACCCGGTCCACTTTTGCCAAAACCGTGGCCTGTTACGCAACAACAACAGCGTCCACGCGAACCTTCACGTGAACAAACTTATGGTTTTACGCCGGAGCAATTATTTACGCCGGTGCAATCTATACCGCGTCGTTACGCGGATGACTACGAGGACGACGACGATTTTGAGGACGACGATCGACCAGTCGATCCACATCGACGCTTACGCCAACATATGTACGGGCGTAGGCAATCGCCATACCAGTATCGCGAGCGTTCGAATACGCGTCGCGAACCTGAATCGGATCAAGAATATTTTCAACGTCAACGACGTCGCGGAAAACCGCATGGCTCGAAGGCCAATTATCAGGATCGTTATTAATTCTCAAGTTCGACGTACAGAACTTTTTGGAACTCTGCGTTTGGCGTCGAATTCGACCAGCAGCTTTTCGTCAAATTTTTTCGTTTTTTGTCCTGATGTGGATTCCAGGACTTCACGTATCGTTTATTTCCTGTGTATTTTTTCTCTTGTCATTTTTTCTTGCTGTAAAAATTTTTTCTTTGACGGTGCTCGTATTTTTCCTCGTTATCTCGCATAATTTGCCATTTTTCTCGTTTTTATCGTTACCTCGTGTTTTAACTCGTCAGTGACTTTAATTTTGCTCAGCATAATCTTGCCTTATCATTCCGTATTTTAATTTGTCTTTTGCTCAATTAGCGGTGTTACTATTATGGTACCTTAACTCTTTAACGGACAAGGGGTTAATTTACACCCAATCTACAAATTTTTTCAATTCAAAATTTCTCTCATTACCCGGGGACTGAAGGAGGCTACTTGGGCAGCGAGATCAAATATTATGCAATGCTGTCCAAGACCGGAGTTCATCATTACTCGGGCAACAATATAGTTATCCCTAGCGCCATTGAGAGTGTTGCTCGAGAGTTTCCTGAGTGCGAACGAGGTCATGCGTTGACCATTACCGGTTATCGATATTTGTTATTTTTTCGTTCTTTTTATTTTCGTTTTTCACGTTTGCTCAGGATGAGGCGTTGCGGACGCCAGAGTTGAGGCGTTGCGAACGCCAGAGAGTCGAGTTGTAGAGCGTCGCCGACGCTAGAGTTGATGGTGTACCCCCGAAAAAATTCTCCACTACGTTTCAAATTTTTTTCTATACGTGGGGGAGTGTAACTGCGAGAGTTACACGTATAGGCGAACTTGCCTTAGCAGTTCGCGTTAGCCATAACATAGCCAATACTAGTAGCTATCTACGATAGTGCACTGTGGGCTATGCCTTCGGTCTTCCCACTTTTTCCCCAATTTTTCAATAATAAAAAACTTTTAGATACTTGTCCGGTAGCATAGAGTTAAGTGTATGATAATAGTAATTGTTTCATGCATACCGCTTGTGTAATCGATAACATTTGATCTGAGATAAAAGCTTATCAGTATTACGTTAATTTGATCTTTGTTTAATTTACTGTAATGGTCCTTGAGGCCAGTGTACTTAACGTTGTAGTTTAGTCTGGCTGTTGGTTTTTTTGTTGGCCGGTTGTATCGATTGTATAGTCTGTACATTTTCGTTTTTCTTTTTGCGTATTTTGTTGTCCGGCTATAGGCCGTGAATTCTTCGTCGAATTAAAATAGAGAAAACCTACCCAGTGGTTTTTGGTTATACCGAGGGTTAGGTCGGCCACACACCCACGTCGAGGACTTCCACCCATCTTAGTGGACTGATAGGTAAATTTCGTATGATAGCTTATTTTATTCGGAAATCATAATTTATTTCTCAAGCCAAAAATTGATCAAAAATATTATTTAATCTTTAAGGATGATTGATCAGCATAGAGCTCGTTGTTGTTGTTTTCATAGTTCAGCGTGCTACACATATTAGGAACCAAAAACGTTTCGGATCAGGCACTGATTGAAAATAAGTTAAATAAACAACTTGAGCTTGAGATAGGTCAACTGACCTCCGCGGCAAATACCGAGACTAGGTAGGTAGCCTTAGGTCTTAGGGCGTAGCTGCTGAGATCACCCGACAAGAAGCAGCCAGCAATATTAGGGCTGAGGGGATCGAAGCCGTAAGGTCTGTAAGGGTCCAAAGATCGAAAGCCATCCAGAGCCGCGCGATCGGGGCCAGCACTAAGCGTAGACTTAAGTACCTACGTACCTAGGTAAATCTCGAAGGTAATGTATCCAGTCCCTACGTCGAATTCGTAGACGTTAGGGGCTCTACATTTACACCTTTTTAAATTACTGGCGTGTCTTCTTCGATTTTATCAGCGCCTAAGACTGTACATATTGGTTTGAATTGGTAAAAGCTAGAAAATTAGCTGTCTAGAGGTGCATTATACCGCAGGCAGTTAAGGATTGGGAATTGGCCGGCCTCGACTTAAATAATTGCCGGATTCTATTGGGTAAAACATTTTATTTATCATTTCGTTCAAAATTCATAATTCCTCTTTCGAACCAAAAACCTATAAAAATTATTACATAATTTTTATAGTGGATGACAGCCCGGATAAGAGCTCTTTGTTGTTGTGATTTATGTACAGAGTGCTATTGGAACCAAAATTTATAAGTAGTTTCGCCATATATAATCTGGTGCGAAACCTTTTCAATTCTTTTCGCGAAAAATTATTCTTTTGGTCTAAAAAGGTCCAAAGACCTAGGGCGAATACCGGGGTTATCTAATTACTACCTGGTTAAGATCTGCGGTCGGCATCTCCATCCCATAATCTCCATAAGTACCGGACCAATTACATCCGTGGAGATTTTAGGTAGAAAGTATTTAGGGTCATTTGGAAAAGTGCAGGTGAATTGCCGCAGTTTCCTATCCAGCGCTAGTTGTAGCAAGGTAAAAACTTCACTTTTTGTTGCTCCGTCTATAGTCGATGCTTCACAACCTTTAATACCTGTTCGCGTTTGTAACACCTCCTAAAGCGCCAATTCGCATTGACTCTGGTGAAATAATAGGTTCGTTAACCTCTGATGCCGAAGTCGTGTCACACGTTTCATCTTTTTGATGATAGGACACCAGAACTTTTTGCATCAATAAATAATAGCTTTAAACGGCTCCGCCGTTGATTCTAGACAACAGCAAC
Source organism: Mermis nigrescens (assembly GCA_036768485.1). Lineage (NCBI taxonomy): Eukaryota > Metazoa > Nematoda > Enoplea > Mermithida > Mermithidae > Mermis > Mermis nigrescens. The sequence continues at coordinate 89,102 of JAVLUZ010000849.1, forward strand.
AAATTCGTGAACTTTGTTTAAAATACGACTCAATTTTTGCATTAAAAAACGAACCTCTCGGACGTACCCCTTGATGAAACATCATATTGACACAGGGGATAATCCACCCGTTGTTGGAAAAACTTATCGTGTTGAACATTCTAGAAGAGAATCTATGCAGAAAATTATAAATGAAATGCTTTGCGGATAAAATTATTCGACCTACAACCAGCCCATGGGCAAGTCCATTATTTCTCATTGGAAAAAAGGACGGTTCCCTTAGGCCAGTTGTCGATTATCGACGGTTAAATGACGTTACTAAAATGCAAGTTTATCCTCTTCCACAATTAGACGATTATTTTGATATTTTAGGCAATGCCGCATATTTTAGTACGCTGGATTTAAAATCTGGATACTGGTAAATTCCACTCGATAATAAATCTCGCGAAAAAACAGCATTCATATGTCCTGTTGGTCATTACGAATTTGAAGTTTTACCTTTTGGTTTGAAAAATGCGCCTGCAGATTTCCAAAGGCTAATGGAGCTCGTGCTTGCAGGTCTAAATTGGAAATCTTGTCTCGTTTACATCGATGACATAATTATTTTTTCACGCACTTTCAAAGAACATTTAAAAGATCTTGAAAATGTCTTTATTGCTCTTAAAAAGGCAAACTTACGTGTAAAGCCTGATAAATGCCATCTTGCGCATGCAGAGGTAAAATTTCTTGGCCACAGCATAAGTGCAATGGGCATCGCTCCTGATATGTCCAAAGTAGCAGATTTAATCTCGTTTCCCGTGCCAAAAACCGTTAAATCCTTGCAGAAATTCCTTGGCTTAGTCCAATGGTTTAAGAAATTCGTTAAAGATCTTGCTAAAATTGCTAAGCCGTTATTCCATCTTCTTCGTAAAGATGTCGAATTTTGCTGGAAGGCTGAACACCAAAGCGCCTTTGAGCTTCTGAAGAAAGCATTTACGTCCCCACCTATTTTGCAATTACCAAAATTCGATGATGAGCCCCAATTTATTTTAACAACTGATGCAAGTAACTATGCGTTAGGTGCTATTTTGATGCAAAAACATTTACCATCCAAAAATCGTTTTATTCTTAGCTACGCTAGTCGCGTGCTAAATTCTGCTGAATGTAACTATGCTACTACGGAAAAAGAAGCGTTAGCGGTAGTGTGGGCCATCAAGCATTATCGACATTATCTTTACGGTAAAAAATTTATTGTCGAAACTGATCATCAAGCATTAACCTGGCTAGTAAACGTTAAAGACCCATCGAGTCATTTACGCCGTTGGAGTCTCAAATTACAGGAATACGAATATGATATCGCTCTATGTTCCTAGTGCATATAACTGCGCAGCTGATCTTCTTTCACGACATCCTAAATATGATCATGCAGAACGCAAATATAAACTAGAGCGCAAAAATGTTGTTAATATCGCAAATTTAGAATCGGAAGATTCTGAGTCAGATGATGAATTGGTTCCACCTGGCCGATTGCATGCTGATAATGCGCCCACTGCACCAATTAATCATCCAAATGTGCAAAATAATAATCCTACTGCACAAACCGATCCTACCAATTCTAAACCACCTACATTTTGCGAACGCTTGTTACTTACCGATGCCAAAAAGCTGAAATGCTGACACCTGCGCATTTACTTGCTGAGCAAAGTGCAGATGACGAATCGCATAAAATTCGCATCGCATTGAATGACTTAACAACGAAAAAATATTGTGACGAATTTTTCTCGTAAACGATGTACTTTTTTGTTGTTTCCAACCTAAGCGTTCACCAACTGTCGTTCATCAAATAGTCATACCCAAATCTTTGCGTCGTTTTATATTAACAGAATTTCATGACTCTATTTTTCGGAGCTCATTTTCATCGCGCAAAATTTTGCCCGCCATTCAAATGCGTTATTGGTGGCCGCGCATGGAAAATGATGTGATCGCGTGGTGTCGGAATTGTGATGTGTGCTTACAACGTAAGGTCGCATTAAATTCCACATCCGTTCCTTTGCAACCAATCGAAGTATCCGCCCTTTTTGAACTCATTGCGTGCGATTGTTTGCATATGCCGCGATCCCCTCCGGAATTGACCAAATTGTAGTTTTTATGGATTATTTTACAAAACTACGTGGAAGCTTTTGTTGTTTCTGATATAAAAGCAAAAACAATTGCAAATTTATTAATAAGAGAAATTATACCACGTTATGGAGTTCACAAGAAATTTTTGACAGATCAGGGGTCAAATTTTACATCTACCCTTATTTCGGAAGTTTGCAAACTCTTAAACGTTCAAAAATATTCACAACCCCATATCACCCCCAGTGTGATGGGTTGGTGGAACGTTATAATCGCACCTTGATTGATTGTTTGTCTAAGTTGAGTGCGCGTTCCCAGTATGATTGGGAACAATTTCTACCTTTTGCATTATTTGCATACCGCGCTGACTCCGCAATCATCGACTAATATATCTCCCTCCTTTCGAAATGCTTTATGGTCGTGAACCAGCATTTCCTCTCGACATTTTACTTATAAATGACTTCGTAATAAATCCGAATTTACCATCTGTTGCGGAAAAATATGTCATTGATTTAAAGCTGACTTTACAAGACTTGCATGAAATCGCATCTAAAAATTTAACTCAAGCGCGTAAGCAGCAAAATCGCAATATGACAAGTCCGTAACACAAACAAATTTTTCTCTTTCGGATATAGTCTATCTTAATAATACCTCAGTCATTCAACCCGAAATTGGTAAACTATCACCCAAGCGCGTTGGTCCATATCAAATTATCGATTTACCTACGCCTGAAACTGAGAAAATCGCATATGTCTATAATCCTCTCATCACTCATCTCGTCCACAGGAATAGACTTCTGCCTGAACCTAAACTACCCTATTCTGACTTAATTGTGGAAAAACATGCGTATGTCCCTGGCGATTTTGTTTTGATAAAATTACCACATCGCCCTCTTGCCCCGGCAGTTGTCATAAGTTTTGAGGATTTACCGGGCAGGGAACAAAAAGCTAAGGACTGCGCGCTTATACGTTTATTAAATGGCTCTAAAACAGCACATGCCGTACCATTACCTAATGTTTTTCCTTTTGCAGACCCATGGCTGCACAAGGTACCCCAAGCAAGGAGGCATTGCTGGAGGCAGCTGGTCGCCGATGCAAATTCGAGGGGCGTGATCCCGCGTCCCTAGATGAGTTTGTTTGGCTTTGACCAATATGGCTTTGGAGCAGGGCTTGGTTGTACCAGACCCGCTGCCCCAAAATGACAATCAACAACTCTGGTGGGAGAACAGACTTGGTAGATTTCCTTTGGTAACCCCTCGTGTACCAACGAGCAGACTTCTACCCACAGTTATAATCTCCAATGACCAGAAGTTGTTTGGCGCCATTTTGGCGTTAATTCAGCCATCGAATATGACAAATGGCACTTTATTCTTAGGTTACGACTCTGAATTTGTTAATGACAGAAAAGGCAGACATTATAAGACCTGGGACTTGCGTTTTCAGCAATTATGTCCCACTTACCAGGACCTCCATGGCCCATTCATACGCTACGTCCAAGTTGCGAGCGCGAACAGCCATGTGTTCTGTTGGGACCTGGCGAAGTTCCCGCAACCTCCGTTCGGGCTTCACCAGTTGCTCGAAACGCGTTTACCTAACGTGTATATGGTTTGTTATGACCCGACGCAAGATCGACTTGCGTATTTCCATGTTTACGGGCCAACTTTTGAGGAAATTTTGGCAATTCCGGATGCAGAAATTCGTAATAAACTGCACTGGAAAGATCCGTTCATTGCAAATTTCATCGATATTCAGCCATTGGCGAGAGAGTTTACTCGTCATTTACGCATTAAAGCGCAGTTACACTCGTTAAAGCGCTTGGCTGAATTCTTTTTTGACATGTATATTGATCCGAACGCGCCTGATAATTTTGGGCAGGCGTGGAGCTTACCCTTAACTCGGGACATGCAGCATTATTTAGCAATGGACGCCCTCATAACTATCGATGTTTTTATACTGATAGAAGGGTGCATGCAAAATAATCGCATTACTGATGATAGAAAACCTGTGTCGGTTTCGTTTACAGGGCGATGAACTGTACATTAAGGCTAGCGGCCCGAAAGCCAGAGTGCGTATACCGTTGTCAACTAGTAAGCCACCACAAGGACAGTCGACCAGCACGGCTACTGATGCTGAAGTTGATTCAAATGGCGAAGAGTTAATCAGAGTTGAGGACTTTTATGGGCCAGCTCCGCAACCGCCAGCAGCCATAGCCGCAGCCACTACCGTTGCCTCTGTGCTCGACTGATAACCTTGAAGCAATCTGATGTAATTGGATGATTGCTATTTGAGATATGTTTGTGAATAGCAGATAAACTATCACCCTGAATTGGCTTTCCTGTAGCAAATGAGATGCCAGTATGCTCTGCCATTCTACTCCCAAAATGTCGGCGAGTTTCACCGATGTAACTAACCATACAGCTAGAACACGTATACTTATATACTAAATTTGAGAGTAGCTTAGCAGGTACAGCATCCTTGTTCTTGAAAAACCGGCTGATACACATAACAGGTTTGTAAACAAACCTTACTCTAATCTGAGGGTAAAATGCATATCCTTCAAATTTGTTTTAATTTACCACATTTTTCTTTTTCTTAAAGCTTTAAATCTTTTATTATTATCTTTATAATTTAAGCCTAGTAATACTATGGGTAGTAACGCCGTTCTAGTGTGGCAGTTTTTTCACGTTTTCTTGGCGAATTTAGGGTCTTATGAGCTGAAATTGAAAATATTCTATTTTTTTGGCCGTAGAATTGTTTTTTTCAAGCGCCAGCAAAGCAATTCCATTCAGTTTTTGAGAATTTTGATATTTTTTGCTTTTGACTGAGCTGATCCGCATGTAGAGATATTTTTGTTCCTAAACTAATTACTGTAGCGCTTTATAAACAATAAGTAAGCAGTGTTGCTAGATTGGTAGTTATGCACGCACGTTTAGGTAGGTACCATCTATGCAATACTAGAACTCGGATGGAGCGGTCGCGATAAAATATTCCACTCAGCGGCTCTGCGGTGCCAATGTTATTGATTTTTAGTCACGTGACTTGCCGCCATATTGTATTTCCAAAGATTTTCATCCCTTATTTTTAGCAGTAAAACTAAAAATTATGAAAAACAAGGTATATTTTTGTGCTCAGCGTACTGAGAGCTTTCAGAATTATATACTTTTATTGCATAATTTGAGTATGAACTGAGTTCTAACCCATGGGAGATTAAGATATGCTCAACCCATGGTATTACCAGGGTTAATGGTAGGTTTGAACTTTAAGCTCCTCTTAGAATAGAGTATAGTTCATAGTTTTTTATTTATAAAATGACTTTAAAATGTGAATGACGGTAGAGTAGCATATGTACATATACATATAACGTATCGCGATTGATATTTTCTGGTCAACTTCAAGCGCTTTTGTAATGAAAGTTTGATTTTGCTCATTTTGTGGCCTCAATTCTGCTTTCATAAGTCAGAAAATTATTTTTTGGTCAATTTCAAGCATTTTTGAAGAAAATGTTTAATTTTCACCCATTTTTAATCTTCATTTTGTAAGTGAGGCGACGCTTACACGCTCATCGAGCTCCGAGCTATTTTTAGTTCTTCGTTTTGGGCTCAAACGCGTAAATTGAATGCTTCTTTTTTGTTTGTGCACTGGTGTTCGGCTAGCGCAAGCAACCGAACATTGGCCAGTGGGCAGCCCTCAAGTTGCCCAGTAGCGCTCTACAATTTTACCCAGAAAATTTCCAATTTCTCCATTCTAGGGTTTAGGCTTCCCAAATCCCCTCGTGCATGTCTGATTTGGATCCTCTGCCTCTACCAAGAGTCTAAAAGCCCCTAAATAATAGACCCTGTGAGTAGTAACCTTCCACGGGTACCTACTTCCATTTATAGTCTGTTTCATTTATCCGAGAGTGCTTTTTCAGTAAATGTTTTCGGAGGTTAGAGTAACCCCTTCTTTCTAATTTACTGTAGGTCGCTAGATCTCACTGTTAAGTAGCACAGAAAGGTTTTTCAATAACATTTTTGCGACATAATTTATTCTCATCTTACAGCAGATCAATCAACTTACAGATAAAAATCGCGGATTCAGCTTATGCTAAGTTAACACTTCAAACACAATAGATTAAAATGTTAAGAAACTCTGCGAACTCCCGCATAGCTCAGTGGTAAAACGTCTGCTTGTCGTCGAAGCAACCCGGGTTCGACTCTGGTCGATAGTTTTTTATTTAGCGCACTTACTATAGTATGTCCCAGCACTGATTAAATGCCTAAATTAAATTTATAAGGGCGGATTAGTGCATTAAAAATAGAAAAATTCCAGCCACTCGCCCTCACTGAGCTGATCTGCCGAATTACAGTAATTCGTCTTGTTTCGCTTACTGTAGCCCTTTAAAAAATTGACTAAAAAGCTCTCGAATAAATGAAACAGACTATAGGCCTCTACGTGTTTGCACTCGAAAAAATGTCCTGGCTCGTCACAAATCCCAAGAGCCTTTCGCGCTAGTCGTTTTGCAGCTGCGTACCCGGCGTCGGCGGCAGCGTCGAATTGGATTGTTTTTCGTGTGATTAACAGGGGCGGATTTAAGGGGGCGGGGGCGGCCGCCCCCCCATTGGCCAAGAATATTTGGCGAGATAAAGAATGGATATGCAATTTGCAATGATTTTTGGCCATCGTGACCATAATTTCTCAAATTTTTCCGGCGCCACGCGCTGGATGATACCTATTAATGACATTTATTTACTTTCTTGGCGACCTGGAAGCACGGTTTTTTTGGTATTCGACAAAGATTTTTCCCGTGTACAAAGACTTTTTTAAGACGATTCATATTGATTTTTGCCCTCATAAAACCAGGAATTAGCCAAAATACGCTACCAAAGGTCGAACAACTCTGTTTTTAACACACTAAATTCGCTACCGTACTATATCATAGTACCGAAAAATTTGTGTTTACAAAATGTACAAAGGCTATTAGGGACCATCTTTGTACATCTACAAACGGACCCTATACAAAAAAACACTGCTTGGAAGCCATTTTCTGTTCAAGTAGGTTTCAAAACAATTTTAAGAGCAAAAACAGCTATTTTTGTTTAGTTTTCTTCTATTTTCAATTAAAAATTTCGATGGTTCGCATCAAATGCCACAAATACAGGAAATCAAGCAGTAAATCATGCTTCTAGACGTTTATCCGCCTTAATTTCACAAATTTTCCGGCGCTCGCACCAGATTATTGTAAAAGTCAAAGGAATTTAATGATTTTTTCGCGCAATATAATTTTGACGCAATATTTTTTCTAAAACTTTTTAGAAAAAAATATTGCGTCAAAAGTGATATTATGTAAAAGTATACAATGTAAAACACTGAAAAAACGCATCGCGCGTTAAGGGCAAATTTTTGACTGTTTTTGGAAAAGTTAGGATACCGCCCCCCAGGAAAATCCTAGAATCGCCACTGGTGGTTAACGAGTTGTTTTCGCAAAGATTCTTTTACAACTTTTAGAATTCAAATGAATCGAAAATCAGCCAAAAATATTATTGCATTATCAGTATGATAGCGTACGACCCCCAGCTGTTGTGGTCATATCTTTATTTCAGAGTACCTACTCAACATACAAATACTTTTCAGCTTACTTTTCCTACACATCTTGGCCAATTCAACTCGTCAGTTTTTGGAACCTTGAATCATTCAAAATTATCAAAGGTAAAATGCAATCCAATCAGGATCTGGAGTAACAGGTAGGTAGGTACCTCCTCCCTTTCCTTCTGTCGCCGCTATCAAGGCGACCCCGAAAAGTTGAACAACCCTCAAACATAATTTTTTTGGTGCTGATTTTGGCAATTCGCCCCCCTCCCAATTTAAAGTCTGTTTCACATAACTTCGTCCATAAATGTAAAAATTTTCATCGACAATAAGCCGCGGGATACGATAACTATATGTACGAGTATATCGGATCAATGCTATAATCGCAATCTGTCAGCTTATTGTAGTTTTAAATTTATGACCGAACTTGCGTGAAACAGAATTTAATTGTTGCACGGGTTCCAGCAATCGACTTTTTGTGAGGTACCTACCCTACCTAAATTTTAGGTTATTTCAGTCAATTAGCTCTATGACTGCCTGTTTCAGTCAACGATTCTATCATAGGTAGCGCGGTAGCGCTACCTATAATATACTTGGCCATCCTTTTTTCTTACATATATGTTTATCACAGCGAGTGCGAAATTTGTGTCCCCCCCTCACAGCAACAACGGAACACACCTGGGAAGTTCGGTTTTTTTTAAACGATAGATAATTAAAAAACTCGATGTGGTTTTTTTGTTTACACTCAATACCGATTTAGCAATGAGTGTGTGAAGTGTAAACCGAAAAATCAAATGATTTGCGGAGGGCCAATTTTTTTGAAAATGTTGCTCCCGAGCTGTGGATTACGAATCTGACCTTAAAATTTTTTTACACTCAATGGTTGTTGCACAAAAGTGTAAAGTGTACGGGTTTTTTACTCTTTGCGTGTCCTTCAGCTTATCTAACTCATTTTTGGTTTATGTACAGTCCAATTGGTTTTATGTTGTAGAGGATTACAATATCTCAAAACTTCTTTTTCTTCTCTTTTTACGCAATATTTCTTGATCTGTGATCGTTTTAGTGTAAAGGGTTTGAGACGAAGAACGAAATTTCTTCAGCTACTCCGCTAAATAGGCGGAACGTGCTCATTATGCTTAAAATTTGCCCTGACCTTAGCGTTACAGATCCTAGTTTATTTTGTTTCTATACACCCAATATTGCGGTATTAGCACAAGTGTAATGTTTACACCGAGAAGCATTTTTCCGCCCAGAGCATTGGGTATCAAACAATTAGCGGAGGGCCAGTTTTTTTAAAAATGTTGCCACTCAGTTGTAGATTACGAATCTGCCCTTAAAATTTCTTTACACTCAATAGTTATTGCACAAAAGTGTAAAGTATAGTGTGACTAAGTATTAAAATCCGCCGATATGTTGAGTTCGTGCTGTGGCTAACGTATCCGTCTCGCATGTGGATATAAAAAAATAATAATGGGTTTAGATCTTCTGAATACTGACTTCTTAATTTCTTTAATTCTTTCGGCAAAACCATGCACTTCATTTGACTTATTCATCTATTTAGTTTAAGTAATCCGCTGGCTTCTTCATTTATCGTTTTGCAAAACTTTAAATTTATATTTACTGTTTTATATTAGGGTCAGTATTTAATCATAGGTAGCGCGTTAGCGCGTACCTATAATATACTTAGGTACCCCCAACATCTGTGCACCCCTACAGCTATAACGGGACAAATCTGGGAGGTGCGGTTTTTTTAAAGAAAGATAATTCGCTGCCTGTCTTTTTTTGTTTTTTTTACTCTCAAAACTGACTGTGTAAAGAACGTGTAAAGTTTTGGCATAACGTTATAAAAAATAGCGAATTTTGGGGTTTTTTACCGGGCTTGTGGACAACTCAGTATTGACTCTTTAAACAATTTAATTGCATAGATTTGTGAAGGAAGGAATTCTGTAGATGATACTTTTTTGTTTTTTAAATTTCGCCTCAGTTCTCGAATGGGAGTGTAAAGAGTGCGAAAATCTGGGTGTGAAAAGACACATTTTGGTCGAGTTTTCGAGTTGTTTATGTCTGCCAACAACCGGTTATGAGTTTTACGAAATTTTTTTCTGACAGACATGTACTACGGATCAAGGGCTATCTTGTGCTACCCAGCAAACTTTTCTACAATCAATATGCATTTAGTACCAGGGGTTTAAACTTTACACTCTAGTAAATGAGTAAAAAAACAGATTTTGTCCAAGATTTCTCTGCCAACTTTGTCGGTTATGAGTTGGGATAAATTGAATAAAATAGAAATAAAGTAACTTCTAAGGGCTACACGTCGAAGCAAGCCGCGTTTAAAAAAAAGTAATATTGTGTTATTTATGGTGGTGTAAAGTTCGAAATCTAAGCTGCAATATGGGCGAAAAAACAGGTTTTTTTCGTATTTTGATTGGTAAATCATATCAAATATTTTGTGGAACATAAGTTTGGCAAATACAAACGTACTACAATCAAAGGGCTACAAACTGGTCCGAACCGAATTTATTTACACTCAATGGGGCGTTAGGTTCAGATTTTTAAAGTTTACAATGTGGTGGACAGTTGAAAATACGTGTTTGTCCATTCTTTTGTTCGCCACTTTCTCTGTTCAGAAGTCGGGCGAGGTCGAATAGGATAAAAAAAGTACTTTCTACGGGGTACGCGTCACAGCGAGTTGCGTTTGTTTACATCAATATTTAGCTTTTTCGGGAGGTGTATAGTCAAAAAAATGGGGGAGCTAAACGTGTTTCTGTCTTGTTTTTTTCTGCCAAGTTCTGGGTTATGAGTCTGGACATAATCTCGAGTCTAAAAATGAACCAGAAACCAAATGTGATACGCCAGTTTGTTTGCACTCAACAGTAGTGTTAAGTGCTTTACATCTGATATTTATTTGTCCTCGGGCCATTGTGGAGACTTAATTTTTCATAAATGTTGATCGTAACATCAGAGTAATATCAGAATTACGAATCCGACTTAAATTTTCTTTACACTCGGTGGTTGTGTAAAGTTTACACTGCATATTAAGTTTAGTTCTAGAGCCTTGCAGAAGCTTGATATTTTCTAAAGTCTAGAAATGTACCAGGAATCAGATGTGAGACGCCAGTTGAGCGCGTTTGCTTACACTTAACAGTGGTGTAAGGTAGTTTACAACGGATGTTTATTTGTTCTCGGGTTATTGTGGAGACTCAATTTTTTCATAAATCTTAATCGTAATATCAGAGTAATAATAGAATTACGAATCCGACTAAAATCTTCTTTGAACTCTGTGGTTGTGTAAAGTTTACACTGCATATTAACTTTAGTTCTAGAGCCTTGCGGAAGCTTAATTTTTTTCAAAATGTTCTACTTAAAATCAGAATAGGGAATCTGACTGTTAGTTTTCTCTACACCTAGTAGTTGAGTAAAGTTTGCATTATTCATTTGTTGTTAATATGTAGGTTATTCTACAAATTTATTTTACTTCCAAATCTGAGCGTTAGTGTTCCTTACACTTGATATTTGCGTAAAGTTTTTGAGATTTTGCTGAAAAACTTTGATCTGTTTAAATAATGTAAGCTTGTCTTGTTTAAAAAGGATAAAGCTGATGTTAAGAACAATATTGTTTTCCGCGTTCTTGGACTGCTGTCATTATTGTGGCATATTACTGTATGTGTTTACTGACTGATGTACTCAAATTATGCTAATTAAAAGTAGGGTACTAGCAAAGAAAAAATGCTCCGCTGGAACAAAAAAAATGAATATACTCGGAATTGTGGAGTATTAAGGATGTAAAAGGAGGGGACTAGGAAAAAGCTACCTAAAGTCGCAAAATCTGCTAAATATCACTTTTTCTCTAAGCAACGCGAAAAGATCGAAGTATATTCTGCGGCCTCTAAAAAGTGTCTTTTTTAAATAATTTTCATAATTTCAGATAAGAGTGTATAAACGAAATCTATAATGTTTACTTTTTTTAAATTGTTGGCAAATAGCAACGCTGACTGGCTTCGTATCCTGATTGATAGAAAACTAAGTGGTATAGTATTTAAAGTTGTTTTATTTTGTTATGAGCATTATAGCAAGCAAAGCAGGGGCCGATTGATTAGTGCACACAATCGTTACGGGCATGTTAGTGTACCTAAATTTAGTCTGTTTTAAGTCAACTTACGCGTTTCCTTCTGTTTTAAACCAACAATATCTTCGATTGTCTTGGATGCATCGATGTTTGCTATTTCATTCAATTGGCATAGAAAGTCTGTTAGTTTACTCAATACACTGTTTTTTTGTACGAGCCTCTTTGTACATGTACAAAGATCTCCGGAAAAGTCTTTGTACGAGCGAAAATTTTTTTGCACATACATATAACGTATAGATATGTTATTGAATGTACACATTTTTACATACTACTAGATGGTTAACCCTGACCCGCACGCTTCGCAAAAGGTGTAACTTTGTCCTAAATTCAGCTGGTTATATTAGTTCGGCCCGAAACGCCAAAATTTTCATGAGTCTTAGGTTAAAATTACACATAAAATTCGACTCAGTAAGTTAAAATAACTTGTGTTACACAATTATAAATAATAAAGCGATTGCAATGTGCTGAGTGAATCTCATAATAGACACCAATTTGCTTATGAATTTAATGCAACGCAAAGATAAAAGAGTCAATTTTATCTTCAAACGGCATAAAACAGTGCAAAGTTGTTTAATAGTTCTTTTTTCTGCATAAAATCTTTATAAAACAGTAGAAATAGATGTAAAAGATGCTTAAATCTGTACAAAGATGCTTAAAGATAGATTTTGGAGTGTTTAATGCCAGCGCTTGGAGCTAAATACAATGTAATTATGATATTCGGCGCGAAGCGCCTAAAATTTTCGAAATTTTGCTAAAAAATACTCAAAAAAGTGTTAAAATTACTATTACTTTGCCCCAAAAAGTCTTTGTACATTGTACAAAGATGGCTCCGAAAATCTTTGTACGAGCCTCAAAATCTTTGTCTCGTACAAAAAAAAACAGTGACTCAATATAATTTCCCATGGCTACTGCATAGCTAACGCTGCTTTTTTAATCATTTTTATGGCTCATTATTTATTTTAATCTGTTGGCCGCAGAATATACTTTGATTTTTTGCGTTGCTTAGAGAAAGTGTGATTTTTAGCAGATTTTGCGACTTTAGGTAGCTTTTTCCTAGTCCCCTCCTTTTACATCCTTAACAATCCACAACTTTAAGTATATTCATCTTTTTTGTTCCATCGGAGCATTTTTCTTTGCTAGTGTATGTATCACTGACCATTTCAAAGCCCGTTACAATTTCAATTCATGTCATAAATAATATGTAACTAGCAAATGGGGCGCTTCGCTGCCCCATCTGCTAGAGTGTTTGTAAACAAATAATATCTTGAAAAGTAATTAGTATAAGAAATTGAATGCTTCTGCAATGGATCGGCGAGCGGTTTTTATATTTTTTATATCTAGCTGAGCTGCCCGGCGTTGCCCTGGCTGAACTTAGGCCTGATAGCTGTATGGGATTGAGATGTCTCTTGTAATTTTTTATTTTTCGGGACTTTTGATGTTTTTGGGATATTTCTAAAAAAATTGTTGGTAAAAACATATTGTATTTTTTAAATTTTTTAAAACTGTCTTTTGTCAACCATTTCTTTGATTAAATCCATATTTCTGACGTTATAGAATGGTTCTGAGAATTCTTTATCCTAAATCATATTTTTGATGTTCTGGGATGTTCTGGAAATTATACCATTAGATGGTTTGAGATGTTTAAAAATTTTGTTTGATCAGAACCATATTTTAAAAGTTTTGGAATATTAAAAAAACTTTTTGGTCCAAAACCATACTTTTGATGTTTTTGGAGGTTTAAAAATTTTTTTTGGTCAAAACCATATTTCTGATGTTTTGGGGTGTTTAAAAAATTTTTTTGGTCAAAACCATTTTTTTGATGTTTTGGGATGTTTAAAGATTTTTTTGGTGCAAACCATATTTTTGATGTTTTGGGACACCAATCTTACAGCACAGGATATGTTATAGCAATGGGTATGGTATATCACGTCCTATCTTGTAGCATGGGGTATGTTATATCGCGTCCTATCCTGTAACACTGGGTATGTTATATCACGTCCCATCTTATAGCATGGGGCATGTTATATAACGTCCTATTGTATAGCATGGGGTATGTTACATCACGTCCTATTGTATAGCATTGAGTATGTTGTATCACGTCCTATCTTATAGCGTCGGGTTCAACTTTGTACAATGTTCAACTTTGCCCTCATTGTAAACAAATGCAAAAAGTTGCATATTAAATTAGCCGCTAGAAGCAAAAACATTTGGATTTGTATTTTCGAAAGTCGCATGTTTGCTGCTTTCTTTCGAAAGCCGCATGTTTGCTGCTTTCAATTGCTTCGCATTAAATTTCACGCGCGCTGGTTTACAAGGTCAAAAATTTTGACTTAGTGCAAGCTCTTTTTCAGTGATTAATCATGTTTACAAGTACCCGTACGTGATTTCCTTTCAGCCCGTCTCATACATGTTTTATGATGCCAGATCGTATATTTAAAGTAGCGAATATGGAATCAGCGGTCCCAGAAACCCCAGGGGCCAAATTTTGGAAGCAACAGTCAATCTGTGCTTCTGCAAAAAGACAAAAACCTAAATTTTACGCTATGCATAGGCTACCTTTGGGCTCCCGTATCTCAGAAACCGAATCCGTGAATTTTCTTCAAATTCTACAGTAAGGTCAGTCATAAGATATCCAATAATTGGTGAAAACTTTAAAAAAATTTATTCGCTGCGATTTGAGATATTTGATAAAATACACTTAGGTAAATCACGTTTTTCTTACGGCATCACATCAGTTTACACTGTAGTATAAAGTGGTTCACACCGGTCGATAGCGCATAAAAAGTTGATATTAGGGTGGCTTTAAAATTTTACCCTGCGGCAATTGCATAAGCGGCTAGAGCTACCAAAACCTTTTACATAAATCCGTAGTTTCCGGGTTTCAGGAGTCCGATCGAGCCGTTTTAATCAAAAAATTGTAATTAGCGCCGAGAATACCCATTGAGTGAAAATATAAGTATCACAAAATTATACAGTAAAAACTTTTTTGCCTCACACACACACACACACACACACAGCTTACACACAACTCGAAATTAATATTATAGATAGAAACAAACAGCTCAGTTACGCGTTTATAAATGTTATTTGTAAACGCCCATAAAACACACAACAGTAAAACAACGTACAAAAGTGATTCTTTTATGTTTGCGAAGGAGTATCAAAATTGAACGTGGGCTTTTGCTTCGATAGTTCCTTGTGTTCCATGGCAGTTAAATTCATGGTGTCTGGTCTATCAGCCCAATGCAAAATAATCTCTTGATCGCAAGGACACGATTTCTTGAAAATATGACTAGAATAAGCATTTCGCATGTAGCGCCAAAAACCCGGCAAATCCGCTGGCACACAATAATTTTTCAGTCTTTGGCAAGCCAGCCGAACATGATGCAATTTTGGCAATATTTCGCAGTCCAGCATGCATAATTTATCGCCGCTAATAAACGCATTGTTTGACTGTAAAAAGAAATGTCAAAAATGATATACGAGAAATGAATCATGCGGAAGTGAAAAACTTATTTGTATCTACAATCTATTTCACGAATGGGACGTTTGGGCGAAGCCGGTTTGGCGCGGCCACTTTAGCGCGACCGTTTTGGCGCAAGGACATATTGGCGCCGCCGTTTTGGCGCGGCTGTTTTGGCCCAACGTTATTCTTCTCATGTTGGGACTTTTGGCGCAGCCGTTTTGGCGCGACCACTTTGGCGCAGGAGAAACGGGCGCTTATGTACGAGTACATATGTATGCATGTAAATATGTATGACTGTATAGTACATGAGTAAGTACTACCTACCTACTATCACTTTTTTATATTCGGCAAAGATTTTTCCCGATGTACAAAGACTTTTTGGGATTGTCTTTGTACATGTACAAAGATTTTCGGGTATCAAAAATTGCAAAAAAGGTCTAAAATTCGAAAAAATTTTCGTTGCTTCGCGCCGAAATGAGTAATTGTGTGTTCTATATATCTTTATAATGGCAGAAATTGCATTTCAAAACGAAAAATGTCAAATTTTTCGGCGCTTCACGCCGTTTTAAGACGATTCTTAGTGATTTTTGCCTTTAGAGACCCAGAAATTGGCTAAAATACACTACCAAAAGTCGAACAAATCTGTTTTTACAATACTAAAATTGCTACGGTACCATATTTTAGTAACCAAAAATTTGTGCGTACAAAATGTACAAAGACTTTTCGGGACCATCTTTGTACATGTACTAACGGACCTTGTACAAAAAACACTGCCTACTATGCATATATTGTATCTTTACTCGCTAAAGAAACTGAAGATTATTACTGAGGAAGGTATTTTATGAATCATACTTGAGAAATTGTTCTTTCGCCATAATGTTTTTGGCTAACAATAAAAAAATGAATACGTAATGAGGAATTTGATGATTGCGTAAAACTGGGCGATAATATTCCCTTGCCACGGAAATATGTGCAACAAAAATACAACGTCCATGTGCTGATGCTGCCGACTTTAGAGTATCTGCTCTAAGAAAGCTTTTCTTTCATTGAGCAATATGACTGACGAAGCATACGAAATGAGAGATCTTTTACGATCTTCAGAGAATAAATTTTCACATCTCAAGATTTTGTTTGTAGCGAAATTCAGTAGTAGAAAACTTAAAAAATAGCCGATTATCAATGTATCCCATCACAGCATAAATTTTGCGCATCTCATTAATGACGCACTGCGATCAAAACTTCGAACGAAAAGCTATTCACTTCAAAAATAAAATTAGAAATATCCTCGAATATGTATAGGTACTGCATGTTTTATGAGTACTTACATAGGCATGATTGAAAGCATGCAAAACCCACACGAGCATGAAAATTCGGAGTTTTGGACTTACTGTAGCAACCAACAGAATGTTTTGCAGACCCCAGAATTCTATTTTTTCATAATTGATACTAAATTAATAATATAATTACAGCAATTATAGATCATGTCATCAATTTTATTGTTGATATACATAAAATATTATTTAAATCAAAATTCCTGTCTATTCAATTTTTCGTCTTTTCCTTTTTGTATGTCAATAGGCAGCACAAAAAACATCGGAAAATTGTGCTTTGAAACAACGCTTCGTGCGTACTTAACGCTTTACTATTCGTCTACGTGGTGCGCATTAAAGAAATATCTACACCTTTGAACCACTGAACCTCTAGAAAGTACCTCTAAACCACTGAAACAACAATCTTTCTAGAAGTCATTGGTGCAACAGGACACCTCTGAAACTCTGAAGCGCACCACTGAACCACTGAACCACTTATCCTCTGAACTACTGAATTGGTGCAATAGGCCCCTGAACCTCTAAAGGTTGAGGACCTCTAGAAAGCTTCCAAAAGTACCTCTAGAAATGCTTCTGTTGCATCAACAATCCAGTGGGACGGAGGTTTAGAGGTTCAGAGGTGCTAAGCGCATAGTTATTTCTATTGGTCGATTTGTTCCTTTAAGAAACAAACTTCTAGCTAACGGCATCGACTGAAGGTTTTTTACAAAGCAAATACATAATTCTGCATTTCTAGCTGCTCAAACGGAGAAGGAGTGATCAATGACTAAATTCCAATTTCGTCTCTTTTGTGATTGTTGCTGAAACGACTCTAACATGAAGTCATGTGCTTCTCAATTGCAATATTCCGCAGAAGTGAAATTTTATGATTACATGAAAAAAATGCGCCAAAAACCGAAAAAATCAACACTTTATACGTATCACACATGCACACTGGGAGAGTATGAGGGGAAGAGGGGTGGACTTTTGACAGGCACCCGCTCAGGCCTTTTTCGGACCAAACCCTGTTGCTCAAAATATGAAACAACGGTGGACGCCTAATAGTTTAATTTTCAGGCACATTCATTTATTTTTCGAGCAATAGACAGTTTAATTCATTCATTCAGACATTTTCCATTAATTTATATATATTTGATGTTACAGGTCATTCCATATCACCGTTATTGTTGTTTTCATGCAAATTTAACCACAAATGTTCACGAAGTATAAAATACATGAATTAAGTACCAAAATTTGAGATAATAACAAAATACCCCCAAGAAAATTCGGTTTATTCCCTCCCAGAGCTTTTGGCCATGTGCATGTATGATACGTATGTACGTACCTCTTTACTTTTCGACAATGATTCGCTTTAAAGAAAAACCTTAACTTCTGAACCACAAGAAAATACTTCTGAACCTCTGAAAAACCAACCTTTCTAAAAGTCATTGGCGCAACCAGAATACCTCTGAACATAGATGCACAGTGTGACCAATCTACGGGGTCAGCCGGTCTTGGAGATCAAAAATCGAGCTTGTTTGGGCCAAGATGACCTCAAATACAGAAATTGCGTTAAAACTACATTATTACACCCTTTATGGTCAATGTGAAGCACTTTTGAGGAAAATTTTTAATTTTCATCCATTTTTGCCTTCATTTTGCCTCATTTTCTCGAGAAAATTTCCCATTTTTCCTTTCTCGAGGAAGGATTTACTAGACCCCTAACCAGATTAGCCCAGCATGGGAATTCTGGGGGAGGGATGAGACTTTAAAGTGCGTTTTTTGGCTCAAAAAGTGTGGGTGCGCGTCAAAAACATCGTTATTGGCGTTTCTGACGGTGCGCTATCTTTATAAAGCATAAAAACGAAAAAATTTGAAAAATATCAAAAAACTCGATTAAATTGAACAAATTTAGTCAATAAATGAGTATATGGCGCGAAGCGCCGAAAATTTGACACTTTTGAGCAAACAAATAGCGAAAAATGCTTGAAACAACACCTTTTTTACAAACTTTTTGGAAATTTTTGCTGAATCGCGAATTCAGTCAATGAATAGTTTTCTGGGAAGGGGATAACTCCCCTCCCCCAAGATCATGTAGGCCCCCAACCTCCATGCGCATGTCTGCCTCTGAATCCGTTAAGTGCGCCTCTAAATCAATGAGCTTCTGAACCTCCGAATTGATGCAACAGGACATGGTAAACCCACTGAATAAAATCACTTTCAGAAAAGTGTGTCTGCCTGCACATAGACTGCCGCTTTAGTTTGATTTGATGAACAATCTATTTATCAAAATCATCACCGGAGAAAAAGTGTCTTATAGAAATTAATTGCCTAGAACTTCATAATGAAGAATCTAAATAGAGATAAAAGGCATGCACAAAGAAAAATCGATATACGAGTATTTGGCATTAGGCAGACTGCTAACCTTCATTAAGTATTTGTCTATCTTCCTTAGCTCATGTTCGAGATGTTTAGGATCCTTATTAACGTCCTTGATAAAAAAACAAAACTTGGAGAATATGTCTTTTACGGCTGTTTCGGCATCAGGATCATGACAAATAAGCGATGGACGAGGGAAATTTTGGTCTAAATAGTCGAGCATTTCATCAAGATGTTCGATTTTAACGTTTCCGTGAACAAGAGCTGGCAAGTTTCGCAAACCTAATAATCTGCAAAAAGACCACGCGGAATTATTGGTTATTAAATTGATAAAACATCCAATCAAGCCAATTTAAATGAGACGCAAGCGAGAGGATCGGACTTTTGTGTTTTTTGCAGTTTTTTAATATTTTCAACACAAAAATAAAATTACGTCATATTGAAAACTATATTTATGTATTTCAAAGAACTTCACGTTCTACGCATTTTTTATAATTTTCAGCTATATAATACTTTAAGTTATTTAGCCTTTATCATTTTAAATTAAGAATTAGGTAGGTGCGTAATCGAAATAGAATTGGCAATCTACATTGCAGATTTTCGTTTAACATTCGTATCAAACAAATAATGATTTTTCCTCACAAAAAAACATTTTGTTTGCATTCGGAACCTTATAACAAATGTTAATAATCTAAAACATAACAAATGTTAATAATCTAAAAGACTAATCAAAGAATCTTTTCAAAGAATGATAGCTTATTCAATTGAGAAATAAGCACTACTAAAATAAAATAAATTTGGTGTGTACACATAGAAGTGGTAAATCAGGTGACTGGACAAAGTAAAAACGTGTAAGAATTGCTCAAACGTCAAATATGGCTAAGATAAATCGAATTTACTATCTCATTTGAAGAAAATTTATGACAAGTTTTATGAAATAAGCCGATTTTATACTCACTTATTGCAAAGTGGATATTTTTTTACATTTTAGCCTAGAATTATCTGATAAAACTAGTCCAATTCTAAAAAGTTTTTCGGAAGACAAATCTTCAGAACCAATAAATTAAAATGTAAGTGAGTCGTTAATTTATTAAAGTTATAATGGTCGCTTCAATGAAAATTAAGAGGTTTTTATTTTATCTGTGCAGCAAACTGAAACGGTGAACCTATTGTACGGTATGATATGATAATGTTTAACTTGTTAACTACATATGTACGAAAAAATGTACGTAGATTCTACGTATACAAAGCCAGTTTTCAAAAGTGAAATACTAACTAGAGCCTAGAGCTATACAGGGGCCGCCTTTTTTATTGGGGCCGGGGCCAGGGCTGGGGCCTGGCCAGGGCCTCGAAACATGCCATATAATGTAGTCATATGACATACCCATGTTGGCATTTACTATGTAATATACGTGCCCAGCTCTTATTCGACACATATATCATAATAATGAAGATAAATAATAATAGTAATATTGATAATAATATATTTATGAATAAAAATAATTTTAATTACTACGCATAGCTCCTTTACTCAAGGTAAGATCATATTCATTTGAAAAATTTTATCGTTCTCATGGTTAAAACCTGTTGTAATTTTTTATGATTGCATGGTAACTTTCTTTACTTAACTTTTTAGCTTTTTAATTAAGCAAGTGAATGCCTTTTAAATGAACCAATGTAATCAAGAATTTAATGAGGTATTGACAATTTAATTTTGAGTTAGGGTTTTACACAGTGAGATATATAATGACTAGCAAATAAAAATGCTCCGATGGAACAAAAAGGACATATATACTTGGAATTACGCATCATTAAGGACATAAAAGTAGGGGATTAGTGAAAAGTTACCTATGTATTCCTGTGAAAGT
This sequence comes from Mermis nigrescens, assembly GCA_036768485.1. Taxonomy (NCBI): domain Eukaryota; kingdom Metazoa; phylum Nematoda; class Enoplea; order Mermithida; family Mermithidae; genus Mermis; species Mermis nigrescens. Next base: position 109,891 of record JAVLUZ010000849.1, read on the forward strand.
TTTAAGAATCAACTAAAAATTAGACATCCGCTAAAAAACACCAAAAATCGAAATATATTCTGCGGCCTACAGAAGGGAGTTTACACCTCCAAAGTAAAAATAAACAACATGAACAGCTTATTCCTAGAAAAGAAGCGAATCACTAATAAAAAACGATATAATGTGCATTCTAACTCTAGCATGGTACGCACTGCTATGGTGCAGCAATTAACAAGATAGTGTGCTTGTCGTAATTCATTTATGAAGACATCGACGAATAAGTAAATATTAGTCATATATTGAAAGAGAAATTTGATATAGATAAGATACTAAAACACTTATTAAAGCACATCAAAGCTTCCTCATATTCTCTTTTTCTGAGCCAGTGAACAACGTTTTGTGAATGCACTGCACTATTTTCAGAAGCCGCAGAATATACTCATATTTTTTGCGTTTTTTAGCGGAAGTCTTATTTATAGTAGACCCATAAAACTTTGACAGGCATACATAGGTAACCTTTCCTAGTCCCCTCCTTTTATGTCCGTAATGATGCGTAATCTAAGTATATTCGTCCTTTTTGTTCCATCGGAGCATTCTTCTTTGCCAGTGCACTACTTTTATTTAGCATGGTTCGAGTAAATCAGTCAGTAAGCACATACGGTAACATGCGACAATAATGACAGCAGTCCAAGAACGCGGAAAAAAAGAAGAAAAAGAAAAAAAGATTTCATTATTTTATCTTTTTATAATATTTTTTTTATTCCAAACAAGACAACCTAACCTTTTTTAAACAGGTCAAATGTTTTTAGCATAAGGATTATACAACTATTGGTTGTAAAGAGCACTTACACTTAGATTCGTATCCTGACGTTACATGGAACATTCTGAAAAAGATTGAGCGTCTGCAACGCTCTGAAACCAATGTTAATTTTCATTACAAACTTCACACAACTACTGAGTGTAAAGAAAACATGCAGTCAGATTCGTAAATCTGATCTTACGAACATATTTTAAGAAAATTCACGTTTTGCAACGCTTTAAAAGTAAAATAAATTTGTAGTGTTAACTCTACACATCAAATAGTGTAAACTTTGCACAATTGCAGGGTGTAGAGAAAGCTAACAGTCAGATTCGTAATTCTGACATTATATAGAACATTTTAAAAAAGTAGGCTCACGCAGTGCTTCAGAACTAAAGTTAATTATTAGTGCACACTTTACAAAAGCACCGAGTGTGAAGAAGATTTCAGTCGGATTCATTATTTTGATATTACTTTGATATTACGATAAACGCAATTAGCTATGACGTGTATCCCTTCTAAAGTACTTTATTTGTATTCTATTCGATTTATCCTGACTTCTAAACGGAGGAAGTGGCGAACAAAAAAAGGGCCAAAAACGTATTTTTCCATCATCCACCACATTGTAATATTTAAAAGTATGAATCTAAATTCCTATTAAGCATTAAGAAAGTCATTTTGGCCACTTTGTAGTTTTTAAATCGTAGTACCTTTGTGTGTTAAAAACTTTTATTCCGCAAAATATTTGAGATAGGTCAATCAAAAAAGGAAAGAAAACGTGATTTTTCGCCCAATGTTACACCCCTGATTTCGAACTTTACACCTCCATAAGTAACTCAGCATTTAGCTTTTTTAAACGCAGTTTTCTGCGACGTGTAGCCCTTAAAATGTACTTTATTTTTCTTCTATTCAATTCATTTCAACTCATAACCGGAGAAGTTGGCGGAGAAATCTTAGACAAAACCTGTTTTTTATACCATCCACTAGAGTGTAAAGTTTAAACCTCTAGATCTAACTCCGTATTGAGTGTAAAAAAACCTTTCTGGTAAGCAGAAAGTAGCCCTTAAGCCGTAGTACATTTAAATCAGAAAAAATTTTTTGGAACTCATACGTGCAGTAGTTGACAGACAAAAAACGATCAAAGACATATTTTTTACCCCAGAATTTACACTCTATTTTACCTCAGAGTTTTAACTTTGCACCCCGAGAAGTAACTCTGTATTGAGTTCAAAGAAATGCGTCTGAATGCAATGTGTAACCCTTGAGACGTACTTTATTTTCATAGTACTCCGTACTTCTTATTTATAAGCAGAGCGGTTGACAAACTAAAAGAATGTAAAACGTGTTTTTTCGTCCACCACGAGAGTGTAAACAAACTTGAAACTGCCAAAACTAACTCCGCATTGACTTTAAACAAACGCAGTCAAAGTCAAGTTTATCATGTAGCCCCTGATGCGTAGTACATTGCCCTGATAGGTTTTTGGTTGATGCTTATACAAAGAATTTGACAGACATAAACAAGTCGAAAACTCGACCATGTGTTTTTCAACCCTAGATGTTCACACTTTTTACACTGTCACTCCGAAAGTAAGTCACTTAGAAATAATTATAAAAAGTATTTAGAACTTATTCAATTGTCTATATTTCAAAAAACTAGACTAATAAGAATGCAATACTGCGTTAGAAAACTTGTGTGACCGACCAAAATTTTAAAAAACGTTGTTATAACGTTACAGTAAAACTTTACACGTTCATACACAGTAGCAATTAATGTAAACAAGAAGTCTACAAAATCTTTTTTAATTATCCATCTTTTAAAAAACAGCACAAAACAGAAGTGTCCCATTATAGCTGTGGAGCGTAGTCACTTTTTAGAGGGGTCCGAGTATATTATTACGCGCTAACGCGCTCTATGATTTGCTCCCGTATCTCCTAGAGCTGCAAGCAGATGTGCACGTGTGTGATTGAGGAATGGGAGAATTGAATTTTCTGGGGAAATATAATAAAGTTTAGGCCAGAAACGAACAAGAGCCAGGCTTTTTCGCGAAAGTGATTGAAATCGACCTAAACCTGAGAATTTAAGAGATTTTTCGAGTTTTTAACATTTCGACTTTTTTTGAAAAATCAATCAAATCGAAGAGGCTCTATGACCCCCAGACCAGGATGACCTCAGATCGTAAATTCTATGCAAATGCAAATGTGGCTGAAAGTTAGAACTCGACGCCATTCAACAATGATTCTTGTTAGATGCAAACTTGTTGGCTTGATTGATTAAAATAAACACGAACGAATATTTAATTCCATCGGTTTTATAGTCCCTTGATTTTTTAAATGTACTTAGATCGATGACATCTCAAACAAAATAAAAGTGTGACTGATGGAACTAGCTCAGTTTTTCTTCATTTTCAATCAATCAATGCAAGAGTTTGCATCTAACCAACAAAAATAATAAAATTCTCAGGCTCTACTGCTGGAGCCGAGGCCAAGCCCTTACGTGGGCAACACCAAAATTCTGGAGGTCAGGAAGGGTCAAATCGCTAAAAATGTTACTGAGAGTATAATTCTGGGGGTCTACAGCATACGTGGGCAGCACCAAAATTCTGGGGGTGCAAGATTTTTCAAAGGTCAAAAAATGGCCTTAAAAATAGTGGAATGGTGAAAAAACACTATTTTTCAACGTTTCTCATCGAGCACTATCCATTGGCATCAAAAACTTGCGAAAAAAAAACAAAAAAAATTTAAAAATTGAATTCAAGGGGAAGGATATTCTGGTTTCTCGGGGGGAAGGGTGCACACCCCCCGAACCGCCCCCCACGCCCAGTTCTGGTCCACAGTAATCTGCGGGGGTTTTTATGCGGAAACATATTTTGAGAATTAAAGATTTCATTTAGGTGATCCTAGAAAGTCTGCAGATTATAGCATTACCAAAACAACAAAATAGACGCCGAAAACGCGTTCTGCATACTTCTTTCCGACTAGATTGTGGACAAAAATCACTGTATATTATTATCGGGAAGTCACTCAGTTTTCGAATCCTTTAGGAACTTAAAACTAACAAAAGTTTCGATTTTGCTACAATTTCACAAATTTTTAAGCTAAATGACGAGAAAGGATCGTGATCGACATCGTTGAAAGTTTCTGTGTGATCGATTTGTTATTATGCCTATCGAAAAAAAGTTGTTGTTTTTTCAAAGTTAACAGCTCGTGCACCTTTGTCACCTAAACTCTTCGTGCGGCTTGTGCAAATTGGTCGTTTTGACATTGAACTGCAATGTGGCTTTTTCCGAACCATCGGCCTGCTCATCCGCTTCTGATTTGCACAACATAAGCATGAATAGCTGTTGTCCGACTGGGCAACCTGAACTGCGAAGGCCATCGCACCCCGCTCTAATCCACAGGTCAATCACTTCTCCTTCATTCATCAGTGAAGAATTTTCAGGCAGAATATGCTATAATTAGAAAAATGACATAAATTCACGATGAAGTTACTCTATGCAAAATGTGAGGAATAAGATAAACAACGAAACAACTTTTATAGACATACCTATATAACCCGATTCGAAAAAAAGCAAGCTTACGTAAATACAATGAAACAGACGTGCAAACGCAGCGGCTGTATGCTATATGTAAGCAGACTTACGAGCAGTGCGAGCGTAAGTAACAAGACCGAAGACACGAAAAATGATAAGCTAAAAGCAAAAGCTGTCTGTAGTATACTACATAATGTACGTCTAGCTCGGGGGCGTTTTCCGCTTGAAGTATGCGAAGCACTCGTGCTAAAAAAACAGGACGAAACTTCGTAATATTTCGACTAATCAGTGGCTCGATTGAATTTCGATCGGCCTTCAATATAACAACATGAATCAGAAAATAATTTTTCTGAATACGTTTTCAACCGGTAACAAAAAAGCAACTTGGTTTAGATATCGATTTTATGAAAAGGTATCTAAGTACGCTAAAGGCTGTAGCGATCAGCGAACAAGCTTTCTACCAAAGCAAACATTGTCACTTCATTAGCGAAAAGCTTGCATGTTTAACGCAAACGCAATAAATGAAGCGCAAAGCAGCTAAACACGGCCATTCATTTTGTATTTTCTTAAGTCTGCACCTATATTTTTTATGTATTAGGCATTCAAATAAATGAGGCTACTTTTTTGTGAGCTAACAAATCAAGCACGATATTGTCTATTTGTATGCACATTATTTCTATTCACCGTACTTCAATACATGCACACATATGTATACGTATATACTCGTATGTTTATACAATAGGTAGTAAGGTATACCTTGGCTCTTCGTCCATTAGACTCTAATATACAAAGTGTCAAAATTTTCCGAGATATTTGCATCTGACTCTTTCCAATAATTCTAATAAGGGAATATAAAATAGCTGCGAAAGTTGCAAGTTTAGATCATTAGCATAATGGTCGATTCCATTCTATCGAAATTTGCCAAAACAAAGCATTGGAATGGAATGAAATAATTTCTATGTTTGAAAATCCGCGAGGATATAACTCATACAAAATCAAGCAGTGGGTATCTATTTATCAAATTAATAGAACCTGTCAAAATTTTATTTAACGTTTTATGATTTTTCTTTCAATACTCAACGGGTTTGGTCCTGCAATTTTACATATCGATCACTCTGTTGCGAACTTGCGATATTCTTTCAGCATTTAGGGATTGCGGAAAATTATAAGCTGACTGGCAAATCTGTTTAAGATAACTTTGGACATAAATTTTAAGAATTTTTATCGACATTAAGCTAACAGATTACGATGATTATATATCAGATCGATGCTATAATCGCAGTCTGTCAGATTATGTATTGGCGAAGATAGTTTGTAAAACTTATGCCCATACATGTGTGAAACAGACTATTGGGTCCGGAGGGCGCTACGCACAACAACTAAACAAATATGTGGAAAAGCAATAAGTATCAAGCAGCTTGCACTTCATCTTCAACTTTTTACATGCTACATGCTTAACATGACATACAAATGTAAATTTTAGGACTGATTCTGAAGGGAAAGATTTAATGACAGAAACACCTCAAAATTGTTTGATAGAAATGGATCAAAATTGAGATTTTTTTTCGAAAATCTTGAGATCTTTTTAAACACTAAGCTGAATTAACATATGCAGATAGGTACATACATACATATTTGTTCTAATTTAACAGTCTTTCAATGGAACTGGCTGGATGCTAATTCACTCATGTAAATCATGAATACCAATTAACTATCAAGCACAGATTAATTTGATTAAATTAATTTATATGGCAGTCTTCTTTTTCTTTTAATGAAGTGTGCTACGAGATCAAAATCTAAAATGGAACATAATGCAAGATATTTTCTTTTTTCATTCTAACTCTCTAAATATTCCAGTAAGTCATAACATCAGGATAAACATTATCGGCTCATTTTCATTGTGCTAGAATTGGATATTGTTAACTCAGCTTGCTCATTGTACATAGTGTAACATATTATACAGGGAGGGCCAAAAAACGAATCGTCTATCTAACCTTGTAAGTTCCTAACGACGAAAATAAATGGAATGTGGTTTGTTTTGATGAAAAGTCTATTATCCCTGCATTAAAAAAATCAAAGTGATAATTATACAGTTTAGTTGCGTTGTCCAAAAGGTAAACGCGATTGAGCAAAAGTCGTTTTTTTCGAGTTATGAAAGCATCTGTCAGGAATAATAATTGCATTTATTGCCATGTAACTGTACAGCACATGACCCTTGAGTTAAACTTCTCTTATTCTAAAGTTACTTTATTTAGCTATTAATGAATTGTTTAGCATGCAAATTAAAAACATTGTTTATGAATGTAGCAACCCATAGTAACAGTGCAGTTGTTTCATACATACTAAACTACTCAAATAAAAATAAATAGAGTAATAAACAGACAATTTTATCATCATATAAAGCATACTGAGTTCGTATCTTTTTATGTTAAAGAATGATAATGTTGCAAAGATGCTTGTTTTATGCAGTGAATCTGCAAGGTCCTGAGAAAGAAGGACTTCTACTTAATAGTTTAGTGTAAATTAATAAAAAGTTAAGCAGCAAAACCGAAACTTTCCTACATTCGCGTAGTGATAATAGGCTCTTAGACAAAACAAATCGCATTAAATTATTTGAGAAGTTATAAGGATAAATATACTATTCGTATTTTTATGGTTCACCCTGTACAATATTCTTTACAACAGATAAAGAAAAAGATAATACCAATCAAACTATTAGCCAAAAATTCAAAGTACGCTGAAAGCAAAGAGTAAAAATAAAAATGATACGATAAGCAATGCTTTTAATCACAAATTAAAATATACAACAGATCTAACGCAGCATATAATTAATCAATTTTAGTTAATAGTAGATATGTGTGTACATAATACGACATGATAGAAATAGTTCTTTTGCATTATTCTCAGTGCAATCCCATTCAGTATTTAATTTGACAGCGATTTCCTGATGCAGCTTTTCCTATATTCTAGGCGTTCGTTCGGAATCGGTCGACGTTTTCTTCCGATACCCCACTGAAAAAATACATGAAACTATACATTAATATCTTTTGCGCACCGCAAGACCTCGTGCCCCATATTTTATGTATAAACCCAAACTAGCATGAAAATTTTTTGTTTGTTTTCTGATTTATTAATTGATTTTTTATATAAATTGTTTTATCTATTTACATATGTATTTTCTTATTATTAAAGAAATAAATCAATAAATAGATAGAGATTAATGAATAAACAAACGAACAAACAAATAGATAGGAATAAATAATATGCATTCTGGTCACAAAGTTCTACAGGTTTCAAAGATTATTTATTAAATCGGCTGAAACACATTTTAATACTTACATATATTTTACTTAGATTTATGATAACATTTTACTTATCGATAAAATTCAATAAAATTTCGCCACATCATGAGTATGTGAGTTGTATTGAAATTGACCAATACGTTAAAAATGTGCTTTAACGTGACCACCGTTTGTTTTTTCGACTAATTCGTCCATACGGTCACGATATTTCACAGTAAGTCCGTTGAAAGCGAAGAACGTTTTATTTCTTATTTAAAAGTATATCTCATATCTATCTTTGTATCTTGTATTTTTTATATTTTGTATTTTTTAAATCCAATAAAACTTTTCAGTACTAGCAGGATGTATCATATAGAACCTTGATTTAATAAAACCCAAGGAGAAGTCGCATTGGCTTAATCCGGTGAATGCACACTGCGGTTGATCCACGATCAATCAACTCCTGTATATTCTTCATTCAGCCAATCACGCACAAATAGATTATAATCAATATTTTGAAATCTTAATTCAGATTCTATCTTAAACATAAAACATTTGTGATGAAGTAAAGCTTTTCTTAGAAGATATACAAAATTTAGTTTATAACAAAATTTTGCGCGAAGTTTCAAAAAATATTCGATGGTGTACGAAAAAAATGCAAAAAGTTACAAAATTCCAAAATTTACATAAACAAAATTACAATTTATAATAATAAAAATTATAATAATAATAATAATAATAATAATAATAATAATAATAATAATAATAATAATAATAATATTGATTACAATAACAATAACAACAATAATAATAATAATCATAATAATAATAATAATAATACACTTTTAAATTATCTGGCTTTGAATTCTTATAATTATTTTCAGAAGAACTGTACCTACCTTTGCAAAGACATTATCATCGTCAGCATCACTAACGCAACAATATAATATGCAAGTAATCGAAATCAAAAACACTATTAAGAAGAATAGCAGAAATGCAACGATCGGCCCAAAATAATCGATCAGATAAATTTCTTGCTTCAAGCTGACCATTCTTAATAAATACTCGCATATATTCGTGGTTAGACAGACACGTCGCCCTTAAAACAGAATTGGACCATACATTTATAGCATGGGACTTTTAGAGAGGGTAGTCAAAAATTTGTTCAAAAGTGTCCTTTTTTGATCAAAAACGATAGGTTAAATCGAGCGTAAAATGATTAGAAATCGCTATTGAGCGCGAACGCAAAAAAATTTTTATTTTCGGTCGATTGGTTAAGACACTTAAAACATCACATTTTTTAGTGTTTTTTAGAAAATAGAAAATTCTGCGGAGTCAGCAGCACACATGGGCGTGGGGGGAGTTTGGAGAGGGGGGTTTGTACCCTCCCTCCATAAGTTGAAACCCCCCAGATTACTGTAGACCCCCAGAATTCTATATTTAGTAATATTTTTGGCAATTTTATCTATCCTGACCCCCCAGGATTTTCTCGCTGCCTACATACGTATGGTCAGCAGTATTTTACTCTGTAAATCCAGCAGCCATTTTTGGGATTAAATCCTCCACTAAGAACAGTAGCACGGATATGACAATTGTTTGCAATTCTTAACTTGAGTCATTTCATGACATTCGCTAAATTCAATCCAACAGACAAACGTAGTAAGCTTTTCTATATACTAAAGTTCATTTATCAAATGCGCTCGACTGCACTTTTAAGCAGCTGTTGATGACGAAATCGATTTTGGGGCTTACTTTATGTCAAGAGAAAGTTAAGTATTGAGCTAGCAGAAAAGACATGGTTTGCACGTATCCTAAAATTGTGCAGCGAAAGCAATTTATTCATTTTAAAGTAGGGAAGAATAGAAATTAAAATAATAAAATTAAGCGTCCGTAGGAAAATAACAAAAAAACCTACATATTTCGCATGGGCATATTTAGGATGCATTCAAAAAAGTAAAAACACAACGTTGTGCACTTATGTATATACATACCTGTTTGAAGATATTTACAGAGGTAGGTAAGTGCACAAATAGAAATCAAAAGCGTTAGGTTGTACTAGACAGGACGAAGGGGGACATATTGACGTTCCAGTAAATGCATAGCCCGGTTTTGAAAAGAAGCAACTTCTGATGAACAAAATGACGTAAACTTCTGGTCCGAAAAACGTAGTGCTGCCTGCTTTTCAAAATAGAGATGTCTTTTGCATAATAAAAATTTCGAATAATGAGCCGATTCAATGTGGGTAACCGTGCGATTCCCATGGGCTCAAATTAGTTGGCGAGGAGAAAAGATGGGCAACTTTCGTTTGACTGCTTTTAACTTGCTTTACCCAATTTCACTATTAGCACTTATGTTTAATGGAAGGATTGGACAAAATCCGGAAAAGGAAACAGAGTGTAAAATCCGAAAACGGAAGCAACGGGTAAAATCCGAAATTGGAAACAGAACAGCCATTGGCTCAAAAATAAGCCTAAAACTCGTTTTAGCGTCTGAAATGGAAGTTCTTTAACATGAACTTATCCACTCCATTTCCGTGAGGCTTTCTCTCCATTTGTGCTTCAAAGTCCCGGAACCGAGGTTTCACAAGTATAGTCTGTTTCATTTAACTTTGCAGTTTTCTTCTAAATTTTTCCATAAGAATCAGGCTACAAAAGTGGTTTAAACTTTTGATGCAGTAATGCGGCTTAACACATGCATACGTATCTATATAACTCGACATACTGTAGAATATCATATTTATCGTATTAGTTTAAAAACACTTTTGTAGTCGCTTCAAACTTTTCCAAAAACCTCAAAGTTAAATGAAACAGACTATAGTTCAGGTCAGGGAAATTTCAAAACTGTTTCTGGATAAATTTCTCCAAGTTAATTACCATATGCTATCGGTTTACTGTTGGCAGAAATTCTTCAGCAAGATTGTGTCAAGCAGACTATAGTCTGTTTCATTCCAAACGGCCAATTTTCACTTTAGTGCTTATTACTGTAGCAGAATACCTTACGGAGGTTGTTGCAGAAGTTTGTTAGATTTGCCACATTTTGAGCAAAACGCTTTATACATCAATAAAAAGAGTTCAAAGCAGCCAGCTGCTACGAGAGCGTAACTGAAGAAGCCGTCTGTGCAGTGAAGATCTAATACAGTAATAAGAATTTAGTTGAATGGGCCATTTGGAATGGAACAGACTTTATTGCTTTTTGTATTTTCACGTTTTTCTTTTTTAGACAATTTTTTGACTGAAAACTCAATAAACAACACTACGCAATCACGTACCACGAACCCAGAGATTGTAAAATCAGTTGTAAAGCGGATGTGTATTTGCAATGATGGGATATGACATTTGTATGAACTGACGGTAGTTGCTGTGATTCGTACAGAGTGTTTTTGTACTGACGCGTGCACGCTACTACTATAATTCTAAAATATCTTTCAATTCAAATGGTAGGTAATTTGTATGGTAGTCCTTTCTTCAGACGTGAACATTTTACCTTGTTCATTTTTAGAAATGGCAAACTGGCTTATGCACTATAACTGGACTCGAAGGCAGCCTAAGAAACTTCGCTCGGCATATGCTTATTTCATTCAGGACAATTATCACAGAGTTAGGAAAAGGCTCATGAGAAGGTATTTCACATATAATCTTGATGGGTAGGGAATGACTACTTTTCCGGGAGTTTTTGAAGAATATGGTGTGAACCGATTTTGCGCCATTCCGGCAGAGTTGCCATACAATTGCGCGAAAACGATACTTTGTGTCACTACAAGACGCGGAAAAAAGAAATAAACCAAATCCATACAAAACTCACAGAGTTACGGTACTTCAAACATCATACTCCGACATTCACCATTTTGAGCCACTTTTAGGAATTTTTGCAGTTTATCAAAAGTTTCCAATTTTTACTACAAACATATTTTTCTACTATTTTCAAGGTCGCAGATTACAAAAAATTAAGTTATACTGCGCGGAAACCAAGATTGAAGAAAAAATTTTTTGTAATTTTTTGCACAAATTTCAAGAAATTTTATTTTTAATTTCACTATTTTTAGCATTGTTTACATCCAGTTAAAGATTTCTACTTAAATACGATTCAAACAGCATTTTTGGATTATCTCAAAGTTCCATCCATTCGGAGATTCAAACAGCGGAATGCAAAATAGCATGTACCCAATTTAGGTCGACCTAAGCATCTATACATCGACCTGAGCATCTACACATCGACCTAAGCATCTATACCTCGATCTAAGCGGGAACGACCTCGACCTAAGCAGCCGAAATCACTATCACAGATACACTAAGCCGGGCGGAGTAGAGAATACTGGAAAGTCTCAAATTTTCAAAAAAACATGTTTTTATGCCTTTTCAAGCAATAATCCTTAACATAGAAGTCGAAAACATTAGCGGAAAACCATTTGAGTGAAAAAAATCTTCAAAAAAATTTTTTTCACATCACATTTTACCGCTGTTTTCGACTTCCACATTGCCGATTACTGCTCGAATCAGCTATCGAATTTTTTCTATCTTTTTTAACATTAGGGTATATACAGGGTGAATTTTTTCCATCTTTTTTTAACACCAGGGTTCTCACACCTAAGCATCTATACATCGACCTAAGCATCTATACATCGACCTAAGCATCTATACATTGACCTAAGCGGGAGCGACCTCGACCTAAGCAGCTTAAAACACCTTTTCAGATATACTAAGCCTAAGCCTAAGTATATTGGAAGCAAAAACTTACATTTTCCTATATCTTATCAAGTAAATTATTGCAAAAGTTGATTATGAAAATTAAGAAAAAAAACTGAAGAAAATCAAGGATTATATCATATGATAGATATATCATAATGCTGTATATACCCTAATGTTAAAAAAGATGGAAAAAATTCGATAGGGGTTAAAGTGAATAAGTGCCCTTTTTTCGCCTATCCTTAAACACATGAATTTCAACAGCCTGTAACTCGGTCAATAATGCTGACCGTCGCATAATTCTTTCAAATATGAACTCCCCAGCCCAAACTCAATTAGAAAATGTCCTTGTCATAACTTTCTGGAACTTTCCAATCTCCTCTACTTTAGCCCACTAAGCCTAAGCCTAAACGTCATTTAAGCAGAAACTTGAATTTTTACATATCTTATCAAGTAAAATGACAGAAAAAACATGCAAAAAATAAAACAAAAATTTTTTTCCGCGCAATAAAAGTCATTTTTTCGTAATCAGCGACCTTGAAAATGTCAGTTAAATATGTTTTTTGCCCGAATTCGGAATATTTTTGGTAAACTGTCAAATACCCCACTTTAATGTAGCTATATCCGGAGTAACTTGATCAATCGTTTTTGCTCACATCGCTACAGACTTTTCCTGATGCCCTACTTTTTAAAACACCTCAGATCCTCATTTATATATACTTGCATTGTCTGCCATCTGAGTGCATTTATGACAAAGTAAAGTACCATAACTCTATCTTCACCAATATTGGTCCGTTTTCCATGAAATTTTTTTCCGCACTTTCTTTTTGCATCTCCTCCTCATTTTAACCAATGTCGTGTCGTCCCTTTCCACATACTTCTGCAAGTTTTTGTTTCACACCATGAAGTAAAGTTTAGCCCTTTTCCGTTACTATATCACATTCATGATTTGTAGCATATTCCTGCTCAAAAATCGCCATTTTTGCGTAATTTTTTTGCAGCCGCTGATATTCTGTACCTTCTGGTTGGTAGTCAAGCGATCTATTCGTTGAGTTAACCGGCTGAATTCAAATAACATAACTTCATATCATGAGATAAGCGATTTTGCAATAACTTAACTCTGGCGTCAGCAGCTTAGTCTTTCAACTACAGCTCAGCTGTAACATCATATAGACTGCTGACTAAACATTCACGGGGGAGGAGTTGGGGTTTAAGAGACCCCAGAATGAAAAATAGGACGAAAATTAGGCAAAATCAGGACTAAAAATGAATGAAAATTGAAAATGATCTTCAAAAGTGCATGACATTGACTAGAAAAACGCTACTTTATCATTTTGGCCCAAACAAACTCAATTTGAGACCCCAGACTACTCCCCACCATACCTGGGCGTGGGGATTTCGGGCTATGCACCCCCAGAAACCAAAATACCCCCCCCCAAAATTCAATTTGTGAAATTTTTTTTTGTTTTTTTCGCAATTTTTTGATGCCAATGGATAGTGACTGCTTGATGAGAAACGTTGAAAAATTGTGTTTTTTCGCCAACCACCATTTTCAAGAACACGTTTTCCCCCTCTTAGAATTTGGTGCTGCCCACCTATGGTTATGATGCTGAAATGTTATGTAAGTATAAATAATAGCCAAAATGTTTTTTTTGAGGGTGACCAAAAGAAGAAAGGATAAAATAATACTATAAAATAATAGAGTATAAAGTATAAAATAATACTATAAAATAATAAAGTATAAAGTATTATAATAATATTATAAAATAATAGAGTATAAAGTACAAAATAATAGCCAAAATGCATTTTTTGTGAGTGACCAGTACCACCACCCAGAACGGATGCTGACCTGATCATAGATGCGCAGCATGTCGGGGGGAATCAGCCGGTGTAGATAGATCAATTGATAAACTTTATTTGGCTAAAATGACTAAATAAAACTGGCATAAATTCTAGAATATTGTAAAACTGCTTATCTACATTTTCTGGTCAAGAGCACTTTATGAGAAAAATTATGCCTTTATTCAATTTTTCGATTTTATTCTGCAATATTTTTACGTGAAAATTTCCCATCCTTTCATTCTAGCGAAGATTCTAGACTAAATTCGTGCACGTCTGCTGTTAGCCTCTACATAATTTTCGATTTTTATAATTCATATTAGAAAATTTGCTGTTTTATGCGTTTTTAGCGATTGTTTGGCTAAAAGTATCGATTTTGATAGTAATTTTAGATTATGTTTCCTTCAGTCTCATTGGAATGTCTGCAATTTTTTGTTTTTATGTTCAAAAAAGTCTCACAAATCAAAAAAATGTTTCTAAACGCACATATCATTTTCAAGCCCTATAAAGTTACCTAGTATAGAAGAAAATTTTTAGAATTTACGTGTTAGGCAATTATGTTAAAACTATTAATGAGTACCACTGTTAAGAAATGTGTTACAAGCTTATCAAATGTGTGACGCACAGATGTACTTTTTCTGTGCTCTGTGCCGCATAGTGCACAGTACGTTTTCTGGCAGTGCGAACATGTATTTACATTTGAAGTAATAAGCGTTCCTAATGTGATCCCTCTCTAATCGATGAATTTCTATATTTTTTATCGTGTAAATCTGACAAAGGACTAAAAGTGGTAATAAGTGCGGTCTTACTTCATAAAAACATCTCACTTAATGGTCGTTGTCTTTCTTATCATTTGACTGGCAAAAACGCAATATTGGTATCATATTTTCAGATTCTAGCCTTCCAAAGACCCTAATTTGTTTATCTCGTAGAATATTTTTTACACGTGTGCCTCGGGCTAATCATTGATACTTAACACTGGCGCATAAAATGAAAAAATTTGTGCTTTAGAGATTTACATTAGTGTCAATGTCATAAATTCGCATGCTGTACATTAAGAGTTATCACAGGTTAGTCCTGTAGCTGTGAGTTGAAAAATTTTGCCTTAAATTGTAAAATATTTGAAGTATTGTTGATGAAAACTTTAAAAAAATTCAAAGGGAAATGTTATTTATTGCACTTAAATTATTTACTTACAGCTCATTTGACGCATTTTTGAAAATCTCTGCACGTATTTTATAATTTTCAATTGCTGTACAAAACGTAATTTGCTCACTCGATTAAAACTTTTTCTTTTCATATATTCAAACACTGTTTCACGCGTAAGTATTTTCCGTCCTATTTTGTGCGTATTTTTTTAACCCATAATTAATCAATTGCCGCACGTATATGTAATTTTTTCTATTTAATCGTTATTTCTAATATTTCTTTTTGATCGCCGTTTCACTTGCAATCTTTCTTTATACGTTGCACGTATTTCTTTAAATCCTTAATTACTTAATTTCTATGCTGCACTTATATTTTTTCCTATTTAATCGCTATTTTTTATTGTTATTCTACATGTATTTTTTAAACTCCTCAATCATTCAATCGCTATACTACACGTAAGTTTTCTACTTGCTCTATCATTACATATATATAGCGTTAATTTCGCCGTACATTAATAAAACGAAAATTCTGTTTCTTGTCAAGTTTACACCAACAGTTGAAAATTTTAATAAATGTATTGTCTGTTTTCATCATAAAATAGGTATAATGAAAAAGAAAACCTCAAGGTCGTTTGAAACGGATTGATGGGCTGCATATTAAATCGTTATCATGACCTTTAATCGACCGGCTCTACCTTCTACGTACAAGGCCGACTATACTACTGAATTCTTCAACACTCCATCATTTCATTCAACAACACAACACGCCCACTGTCTCGCTTTACTCAAATGTATTCTAAACGGGATTGTATATGAGCATGAAGCGTCTGTTGGGGTCTAGGCCCGCCTGTAAGACTGCGAACTTTAGAATTGTCATCGCTTCCGACATTTTTGGATTTCAGATCCGAATGTAGAGTCCCTCCTTCGAGCAATTTTTTTTTTTAGCCAACACAGTGTCAGGCTTTGCCCAGGCTGATAGAGTGCAGGATCTCGGCGCAGCCTCCCAAGTGCCTGAATTCTAGTGGAGTCTCAATGTTGCCCAGGCTGGTGGAGTGAAAATGGCCTCTTGGGCTCAGCTCTCGGGGTTGGGATTAGATGGCCTGCATTTTTTTTTTTTTTTTTTTTTTTTTTTTTAGTGTCATGCCACGTTTCCCCCCGGTGAGTACAGTGGCGCGATCTCGGCTCAGCTCCTTGAAGCTGTGTGAGATTTCTGCCTCCCGCCTAGGTGCAGATGAAGCGGGGTATGCAGGAGTTTTTTTTTTTGGGGGGGGGTGCTAGGAGTTTCCCTGCCTATTAATAGTGCTGGAGTTTTAGGAATAATTGCCACATATAACTTCCCCCCCCTCCTAGTTTATAGTTTTTAATTGGGTAGAGTGGCATTCTGTTATGTTATTTTATTAGTTCTGCTTTAATCCCGGCTCTTCTGTATATGGGGTGTGAGAGCTCCTCTCCTTCCTCCTGCCCTATCGGATCCTCGTTAGTGTGCTGCGCCCAGCAAAGTAGGGGATATTGAAATAGGGGAGTGCCAAAGAAAATTTTTATGCACCGCCATATTCATGTCCTTGAGTCTTGAATAGTTTTCCCGAGGGATGGCACGAGTGCCCACCATGCTGTTGTTTGAATCCCATCTCACAGCATATCTTTGTTGGGAACCTGTGTCTTTACACGGATATAGAAACAGCAGAGCCCATCATCCATAAGTTAAGTGAGGAAAAATTGTTCTTATTCTTTTTTTTATGCTATGTCACCATCTGATAAGTTTTTTTTTTTTTTTTGATGGAGATGGCATTGGGGTGGCCCTGCAGTGACCACAATGCCTTGACTTCCCAAGTCATTTGAAATTTAAAGGTGGCATTTCCAAAGGCACGGTCTGGGTGCGTGCATGTGTGTGTGTGTGTGTGTACTGAGTGCGTGTGTGGTCCAGCCAGGTGAACACGTGTAAGGTCATAGATCTTATCATCATTAAGTGATATTTAAAATCCTAAATCTGAACTGGAATATGTGCAAGGTTGTAAATCTTATCGCCCTCAAGTGAAATTTACCGTTCATGCATGGGCAGCGTAAAAATTATGGGGCTCCGGACGGGATCAAGTCCCAAAAGGTATCAATGATAACAATTCTAGGAAGTTCGCCAGATTCTTGGGCGAGAGGGGTCTCTAGACCCCACTTAGACGCTTCATGCTCATATATGGTCCCGTTTAGCATTGCGACAGTGGGAATGTTGAGACAGTGGGAGTGTTGAGAATTCGAGTGGGAGTGTTGAGACAGTGGGAATGTTGAGACAGTGGGAGTGTTGAGAATTCGAGTGGGAGTGTTGAGACAGTGGGAATGTTGAGACAGTGGGAATGTTGAGATAGTGGGATTGTTGAGAATTCGAGTGGGAGTGTTGAGACAGTGGGAATGTTGAGACGGTGGGAATGTTGAGACGGTGGGAGTGTTGAGGCACAATCATTTTAACGGGCTGCTCCCTATTCCGATGGGCGGCTCCCTATTTCGACGGGCGGCCGATATTTAACGGGCGACCGATATTTTAACGGGCGGGCCGATATTTTAATGGGTGGGCCAATACACAATAGACCCAACCGATCAAGAGTTCGTACCGCCAAGTTCAACAACCTTCACGTACTTATGTACACGCACATTACACACACAATATTACACGTAGTACTGCGAGCCAGGCCGCAATGATGAAAGATAGCATACCTCTCATCAGTGCGGCATTGGGTGGCCCGCCTTAACACTCAAGCCCGTTGCAATTCGCGCCATTCGCTTCGATCTTTGCATCCCACTACTTTGGCTTAGTTATGCATACGAAGCATAAGCTTCGTAAAAGAGCAAAATACTGCTTCTTCTAATTCAGGCCTTGCCTTATAGGTTAAGTTATAAGGATGGACCCCAAAAAAGGGTACAATATGTATGGATCATTCATAAGTATGAATGTAGGCCCGAATGACATAACATGGGTTAGTTTAACCTACTCTTAAAATTATTTTTCGGTTTACGCTTTTGTGAACACCACTTCTTTTGTTAAATACCAATGGAAAAAGTTGTTAACTAGCCCAAAAAAGGGTACATGAGCTACTCTTTGGATACAGACCTCTAATTCATAGCTTTGGATTGAAAGGAATCATTCAATGCCACGAATTTTCGTAAAGCATACTTTCATATACATAGGACACAAACGCAACCAAAGTGTAGTATGATGAAAAAACTCTCAAAAAATGAACTAAAGTGAATAATGAAATTAAACATTCTGAGTCTAGAAACATCAAACAATAGAGTAAAGACGCTTTTATGACTATTTTGATCAGAAAAATTCAGATTGACGTTCTATGCAATGATTTACTTATTGATACCACTGGTTGCCAACTTTTACCGCAACCTACTTAAAAAATGAAAACATTTTATACCGTATTTTTAAGCCACCCTGTATATGCATTCGTGATAATGTCAGTTACTGCAGTCTGTTTCACGTAACTTCGTGCGTAAATTCTAAGAAAAAAATTCTCATCGACAATAAGCCGAGGGTTACGATAATTGTATATTAGATTAATGCTATAATCGCAATCTGTCGGCTTATTGTCGGAGATAGTTTTAAAATTTATGACCGAACTTTTTTGAAACAGACTATAGGCTTAGGCTATGTCTGAATTCTGAACCATTGCGATTTCTAAAATAATCTAGCGATCGTTGAAACTGAAATGCTGTCGCCAGAAATACGAATATGTTAGATATTAGACAAATTTTAGATATTGTTTAGATATTCACCATCAAGCTTTTCACCTCCTTCTATTTTTGCCAATTGAAAATTGTATATTTAATTTAGCGATTTATATATAAAAAATTTGAAAGACCTAACGAACGCTAATGACAATAAATGATAACGAACTTTTTCAGAAAGACGAATCTTGTTATGTTTGGGGTGCTTGGACAGATGTGGCGCCATTTAGGCCCCGAAGAACGTTCACCTTACAGGAGGCGTGAATTGCAAGATAGAACTCGTCATGCTAGTGCAACGGTTAATTGGCAACGATATCATGAAGGTCGTATACCTCGCATGCGGCGCCGTAAGAAGCCGAGCGATTATCCTATAAGGACTCGCAACTCATTCACATGGTTTGTCACCGTAAATTATCCAAAGGTACTTACGCGCAAATTTTGAAAGCGGCAAGAATGTTAAGTATTTTTTGTTCTCTGCAGTAATCAACTTGCAGAGAATTTGGGCTACTCGTTTGGGGATCAGCCTTACCTGGTAGGAAATGTAAGTAATATTTTAATTCATTTTTTATTTATTGATTAATCTGAATTTTAATCATTTCCTCGTAATGCTGAAAATCCCAAAAGATTATTTAACACCGTGCTGATCGCGAGGTCGAGCTCAATTAGCTTAATTACGAAATAAAAACATATTGCAACCCGCTCGCACTTAAGCTCAAGTGAGCTTTTGCAACCGATGATCACGAGGTCGTTAAAAAAAGTTCGAGATAATCGCGAGCTATTGCAAACGACCATATGAGAGCATTTCTCTCAAGAGACAAGGGTATACTCGTAGGTAGGGGAGTTAACGGATTTGATTGAACTCCACAGAAGGACAAAACAAAGGAAAACTTTTCGTGAAAATGAGGCAAATTTAAGGTAATACGCAGTCTCAGTGCAAAAAATACATTACTATACTATATTTTGGTACAAGTTCTAAAATTTACTACGAGCAAAATGTACAAAGGCTTTTGTGTTTCATCTTTGCACATGCAGAAGATGGATTTGCTTTTTCACTGACAATGCTTACTGTCAAGCTAGGGCATGGGCTTTTGGAATCGGGCTTCTGGCTGACATTTGTGATTCCATTTAAAAGGTTTCTTTTACTTTTCTTCGAAAATTTTAGATGTCAACGGATAAAACTTGATGATAGACCTTGTTTACGTAGCCTTTGTCCATGCAATCAATTTTTTGATTTATTTCTCGATATCTAGAAACCCCTGGATTCACAAACTTTGGTCTGGCTCAAGTCACTGTCTAACTTAACATATTGGTCTTAATCTCTACTATCAATTATTCAGCTGAAAAGCATCTATCAGGATTGGTCACAGCAAGAGATTTTCGAAGAATTATCACTCTTTTGGAAAAATATGATTAAAGAAGAAAAGGAACCATACCTGTAAGCCTGCCTACATATATTATTTTAATATTAGTGCACACCACGGCTTTTTCAGCACCAGTTAATGAAAGTTGCTTGATGCTAATGAAAACCTTGGCGAAAAAATTATGCGAAGACTTTTTAGGGTAAAAGTGTAGTAATTAGTAAGTTTTACGCTTTATATCGTATTTTATAACGAAAATTACGAAAACGCGCCGAAGTATATGGTTTTACCGAAAAATAGGTGTATTAGAAAAGAAAAGGACACTTATCACTGACATTGCGCGATTAAAGAGATAAAAAACTAGTGTCGTAATGATAATCATTCCGACCGTACTTATGAAAAGTTTTTACTTGCTAATGGGAGCCGTGTAAATGCTAGCACACACCGCTGCATAAGACATAACATTTTCTGGGAAATAATACGATTTAGAGTTCTAATTTTATCAAGTGAATATCGTTTTAAGGACTCAAGCTTTAAGCTGCATAATGCTATTTAATATTCATTTGGAGTTATGAAGCACAATTGACTGAATCTAGCAATTTCAGCACATTTTAGCATCATAACTGCGTGCCACCACCACTACTATTATTATAGTCTGTTTCACACAAGTTTGAGCGTAAGCATACATGTGACGGTTCCTAATTTAGGGAAGTCCCGGCCAATTTTAGGGGGAGGGGGTGAATGACCTCCAATTTTGGGTCAAAAACGGCCAAAAAACGCCTAAAAACAGTGAAAAAATTCGATTTTTTCCAAAAAATCTGGGGGGGGGGTCAAAAATATTCTGGGTTTTGGGGAAGGATGAGGGGTCCGATTTTTAAACAGAAGATCCCCCATTCCCCTTTTACATGTATGAGCGTAAGTCTTTGAAACTATCTCTGACCAATAAGCTTACAGATCGCGATTATACTTATGTGTTATGTTATGAAATAGACTACAACTTATAGCGCCGTTATTTGGCATCGATTTAACAAATTTGTTTACCTTTTCTAATCGTGCTTGTACCTGAATTCGGCAAATGCATTGAGATAGCTGGTGAAAGCAGTATTCTTCGACGTTTTTCGACAGGCTCTATCCCTGGAGATCAAAAAATTTGAAGTTTCCGAAAAAATCGGTTCTTTAATCAAAAAGTGTTATCGTTTTCATTCATGTAGAGTTTTCGGCTTAGGTGGAGGGGACTCTCATATTAAGAAAAATAAGAACTTATAAAGAAAACAACCATAAAATTGGCAATGAAAAGGATATGGAAATCGAAATTCATTGTATTAACTTGCTTGAAATATCTGAGATCGTTCAACTTTTACAATTTTCACACACTGCTTTTCATAACCGGTCTAGCTAAAACCACTGAGAATTTCAGCTTTCTTCATTAGTCAGCAGGGTTGTTTCCCAATCCATACCAGCCGCTTTGCGCAATCATGTCTCCCAATTCGATAAACTCGATTTTAAGCCAGTCTTAAACTCGACTTCGGTGTTAAAGATATGGGGAGCCCGTACGTTTATCTAACATAGGCTTAAACCTATTATCAATTTTAGGACGACAAAAATAAATGCTGTCTATGTTTATCATAGGTATCGCATACCTATAATATAATTGGGTACTAATACCTGAGTACCCCTAATACCTGAGCGCCCCCTACAGCAACATTGAGACTTTTCTGTATTGTGCGGTCTTTTTTAAACGATAGATAATAAAAAATTTGTAGCCGATGTTTTTTTGTTTTTTATATACCTAAATCAATACCCAGTGCGTAAAGAGTGTGTAAAGTTTTACTGTAACGTTATAGCATATAGTTTTTAAAATTCTGGTGGTTACCAGACTTATCGAACTCAGTTTTGCAATCTGTTTAATCTGGTTTTTTTAACATGAAGACAGTTGAGCAGGTTCAAAACCACTTTTTATTTTTTTGAAACGTGACATATTTTGGCCTCTGTTTTGTCTGCCAACAACTCCGCTTATGAGTCCCAAGAAATTTTGTCTGATAGAAATATACTAAGGCTCAAGGGCTACTTCCGGCTTACCAGAAAACTTTTGTACACCCAATGCGGAGTTAGATATGGGGGTTAAAACTTTACACTCTAGTGGATAATGTAAAAAAACAGGTTTGTCTAAGATTTCTCCGCCAAGTTCTCCAGTTATAAGTCGGAACAAGTTAAAAATGAAAGTAGAGTACGTTTCAATGTCTACACGTCACAAGGAATTGCGTTTAAGAAACGCAATATTGACTTAATGATGTGGGTGTAAAGTTCTGAATTAGGGGCGTAAGATTGGGCGAAAAAACACGTTTTCTTCCCCTTTTTGATTGGTCAATATCTTAAATATTTTGCGGAACAGAGGTTTTTCACACAAACGTACTACGATTTAAAGGCTACAAACTGGCCCAAACCGGATTTCTTCGCACTCAATGGGGGTTTGGTTCAGATTTTTGAAGTTTACAACGTAGTGTATTGTGAAAATACGTTTTTGTCACGTTCTCTTTTCGCTACTTTCTTCGTTTATAAGTCGGGATACGCCGATTGGAATGAAAATAAAGCACTTTCTAAGAGGTATACGTCACAGCAAATTGTGTTTATTTACATCGATATTTAGCTTTTTCGGGAGGTTAAGGTCAAAAATCGAGATTTTGTCAACGTGTTTCTGCTTTGTTTTTTCTGCCTTCTTCGCCGGTTATGAGTCTGAACATGATCACAAGTCTAAAAGTGTACCAGGGTCAAACGTCATACGTCAGTTGGGCACGTCTATTTAAAATCAAGAGTGGTGTAATGTGGTTTAGCAGGCACGTAGCTGGCCGTCCTATTTTGGGGGGACCAACACCAATTTTTGGGGGAACTAAGCCCAAAAAAGCCAGAAATAGCACAAAATAACCTTTAAAAGTCATATTTTTCCGATTTTTATGAATTTTCGGGGTTCCGAACCCCCCACCCATTCCCCCCAGAGATACGTGCCTGTGGTTTACATCTCACATTTATTTGTCTTCAGACCATTCTGGAGAATTAATTTCTTCGTAAATATTGATCGTTATATCAGAGTAATATAAGAATTACGGATTCGACTAAAATCTTCTTTACACTCGGTAGTCGTATAAATTTTCCACTGGAAATTAGCTTTAGTTCTAGAGCGTTGTGGATGCTTATCTTTTTTCAAAATGTTCTCTGTAACGTCAGAATTACGAATTGGACTGTTAGTTTTCCCTACACCCAATACCTCTGTAAAGTTACACAATTCATTTGTCGTTATGTCAGAGTTTGCACTACAAATTTGTTTTACTTCCAGAGCGTTTCAGAACGTGCATTCCTTTCAAAATATGTTTCGTAAGGTCAGGTTTACGAATCTGACTGTATGTTTTTTGTGTAAAGTTTTCACTGAAAATTAACCTTACTTTCAGAGCGTTGCAAAAGCTTAATTATTTCATAATCTTCCATGTAACGTCAGGATACGAATCTGAGTGTAAGTGCTCTTTACACCCAGTAATTTTTAGTAGATTCTTACAACTTTCACAGACATACATAGGTAAATTTTCCCTACTGTCCTACTTTTAATGATGCGTAATTCCAAGTATATTCCTCCTTTTTGTTTTAAAGGAGCGTTTTCCTTTGCTAGTTACTACCTAGGTACGGTTTGTGCCCGGCTTACACCATACAATACCTACTGAAATCAGACCCAAATTCGCATAAATCTTTTAGAGTCATGCGCGATAAAGATGAAGAACGATACTTTAATGAAATAAACGAGTATCGCAGAGGCAAATTGCTTATGTGCGCTAGGTTTTTTGGCCGAAAAACGGGAAAAGCGTTACGTTGAAGTACGCAATGCATCGCGGGCTAAATATGCTGCGAAAGCAAAAGCTGCCAGTGATGGAAGTTCTGATGATCAAAAGGTGCATATATCTACGATAAACTGACGTTATATGTATTATTTTTGCTTTACATGACTTAAAATGTGGTTTTATTATGGGGACAACAACTAAACGATGAGGGTGGGTGGGCTAGGTGGGACCCTGCAGAATCCTAACAACCCCTGCAGCGGACTTTGATTGTTACTTTTATACTGTCCCGCTTTTTCGTGATTTTTTTATGTCAACGAACAGAAATTAATGAATAACGTCAGAAAGTTATATTATTGTCCCTATCATCAATTGTTTAGTTCTTGTTTGATAATTGAAAGGTTTTAGAATCCCATAATTCCGCTTCAGCCCAAGTACGGCGGGGGCCGACCTGCACGTGCGAGGTTTTGATATATTGACCCCATAATGAAAAATTGAAATTTTAGTGGAAAATAAGGCAAAGTGAAGGTCAAAAATATATGAGAATAAATAGTTTTATTCAAAACTGCTTGAAATTGAACAGAAACTGGGGATTTGCATAGTTTTTACGTTATCTTAGCTCTTTATTTAGCTCGAGACCATTTTGTCTCAAACAATGCTCTCTGACTGTCCCATTCTCCAGACCAGCCATGCTGTGCATCTAGTGTGGTGAGTGGTATGGCGACCACGCATTGCCGTGGGGAATTACTCCCCTAGCATCTAAAAGGTTTCACTAGCCAGGAAAATATCTGGTCTGGCACTTTGCGATTTTGCTCCTTAAGACCCCTAGAATTTGGTTGCTCTCCATGTGCGATGATCGCATGTTGGTCACCTCTTCTTCAATAAATGTGTGTAGCTGTCAAATGTTTCACTCTTTGGAAATCTTATTCCTTGATCGTTTTGAAGCAGCGCTTACGTTTGATGATTTACAATCAGACGCCTTTAGTCTATTTTACCAAACCTTGTGCATGGATCACAATTTTTGAGTCAGTGCAAATCGACTACAAAAGCAGTTTAAACTGGAGCAACAATCGTGATATTGTAAATAGGAATTGATAAACACATGAAGTTTTACTGTGCAAAATTGTATCACAGCAGGCTGCATGTAAACCACTTTTGTAGATACTCGCGTGTACGCTGAAAATGATTTTCATGCACACAGTTTCGTGAAATAGACTATAGGTTTTCCTGACATAATCTGTATTTTATACGGATTTTTAGGAGCTGTGAAGTGTGAACCTTTACTTGGAGACTGTAATCTATTATTTGGGAACTATTTTTATTCTTCAAAGAAATGAGTTATCTCGAAAAAATGATCGCAGATTTTTCTGAAAATATTTTGCTTCATTAGATATAATGTTGCCAGACGCCAGAAGAGGATTTTGCTTGCTGAGTAATGTGGTTTGCACGGTGACACATTACAATTCGTTTCTTACAAGTATATTTATTTCTGTATAGAAACTGCCTAATCCTATCAAATGCCTGTCCTACATTGAAATCGTATGAAACCTTGGCTAGAATTCTTCTGAAATTTAATCCCTTATTAGGTACCCTGGGTCATGAACCAACGGACGCCAAAAGTTCTCCATAAAAGCCATTTAAATTTTACGAATAAGAAAGACATTTTTTCCTAAACTCCAACTGACGAATTCAAGTCTTAGTCCAAATACATATAGTCTGTTTCACATAACTTCGTGCATATATTCTAAGAATTTTCGTTGACAGTAGGCTGAGGGTTACAATATTTATATATCAGATCAATGCTCGCAATCTGTCAGCTTATTGCCGTAGATGATTTAAAAATTTATGACCCAAGTTGAGTGTGTAGCAGCGGAGCTATACCCCTTTTTGCAACGTTTTTTGTTTTCATGGTTCATCTACGTTCCGTCATCGGTCAATCATGGTTTTATCATGCAAACGCCGATTATTCAATGCACGTTTTTTTTTGTATTCGGCGAAGATTTTTCGCGATGTACAAAGACTTTTGGGGACCGTCTTTGTACATGTACAAAGATTTTTTGGAAGACAAAAACTGCAAAAAAAGTTCGAAATTCGTAAAATTCTCGGCGCTCCGCGCCGAAATGAGCAATTGTGTGTTCTATATATCTTTATAATTTCAGAAATTGCATTTTGAAAGGAAAAATGCCAAATTTTTTGGCGCTTCGCGCCGTTTTGAGACGATTATTACTGATTTTTGCCCTCAGAAACCTAGAAATTGCTAAAATAC
This sequence comes from Mermis nigrescens, assembly GCA_036768485.1. NCBI lineage: Eukaryota > Metazoa > Nematoda > Enoplea > Mermithida > Mermithidae > Mermis > Mermis nigrescens. Next base: position 136,314 of record JAVLUZ010000849.1, read on the forward strand.
GTAACCAAAGGTCGTACAACTCTGTCTTTGCCACACTAAAATCGCTACTGTACCATATTATAGTACCCAAAAATTTGTGTGTACGAAATGTACAAAGAATTTTAGGGACCATCTTTGTACATGTACAAGCGGACCTTGTACAAAAAAAAACACTGATTCAATGCAATGCTGTGCAAAGATTTTATCTACGACTCTATGTGACAATTGTTGCAAGTATCTTATAGACACTCAGCAACAGTCAGTTTCCCCAAGACCAATTTCCCTCTTATCAAAATTTCACATACATTTTTTATATTATAAATCTGGGCAACGAGATCGCTACTTGCTGAAATGCGATTTGATACCAAATAGGTTACCGTGTTTTAGCTTACTTACTATACTTATACCATGTAAAATATTAACGTGTCATTTATCATTTCGATGCGTTTGTACACATGTCTATTTATTTTCCCGGATATTTTAGCGTCTTTTTTCGTCTATGTACCTATGCTCATTTATTGTTGCGTTTTCCCTAATATTGGTGTTCTTTTTCCATATTAATCAGTCGAGTAGTAAATTCATTTTCCGTTAAGTCGGCTAAATATCGACTGAGTCCGCTCGCGCTTTTATGTGTATTGGATCTTACACGCGCTAGAGCTTTCATCTTTTTATTTTATTAATTAGTCGACAACGTTACGCAGAGGTAATCTATAACGCGAATAGCGCAGCGTCGCGGAGAACCTCCTCATATTGAGAAGTAATTCCGGACGGCGAATTGCCCTTTTCTTTATTTCTTTTCAAAAGAAATTCATTTTTCTAAACTATTAACAATATTACATAATTTTTATTTAATGATGACTGGCTGGCATAGAGCTCTTTGTTGCTGGAATCAAGTTCACGAGTGTTATTAGGAATCAAAACATTTCTCGACAACTTGACATAGCCCAAGAAAACAAGTTAAATTATCAACTTGAGAATTTCTGGGGTTTCGGGAGAAGATCAACTGATCTTGCGAGCAATTTCCGGGGTTACGTAAGTAACTAAGAGTTAGGAAACTAGGGCGTAGCTGCCTAGATCTCCGACAAGAAGCAGTCAGCAATATTAGGACCGAGGAGATCGAAGCCGTTCGGTTGACTCTGGCGTCCTGACCAGCACTAAGTGTAGCCTAGGTACTTAGGTAAGCCCCGAAGGTAAAATTTAACACTCCAATATGTTTTACATGTGAGTAGTTAAGCCGTTTCCCTAGGGGCAACGTTATAACATCGCCTATGTTATAGCATAGGCGAGGACGTAAAAATCTGCGCCCTGGCTTTTCTCAGGGCGCAATGCTGTAGCATATGCTGTGTTGAAGCATAGGGAGGGAGGGGGCGCGCGCGCCAGCCCAGGGCCAGGGGAGAGGAAATTTCCATGAGAGAAATTTCCATGGGGGAAATTACTATGGGGGAGATTTCCATGGGGGATATTTCCATGGGGGAAATTTTCCTGGGGGAAATAACTCAAGAAGCAGCAGTTGGATTGGGCTGAAATTTTAGAGGTAGGATGAACACCTTATTAGCAAACTATTACAAAAATTTTGATGGAGCACCTACAGTATACCAGCATTAGTTTACACTTTTCCCTAACTCAGGAACCAATGGCCGGATTTTGTTCAAATTCTCAGGATATGATGTTTATAGGCGAGGCATGCTGCGCAATGAATTTTAGCGCGCAACCTACAGTATACCAATTTACTTAACACTTTCTCATATAGCACTATATCTCAAGAACTATAGGGCGGATTTAGCTCAAACTTTCAGGGTAAGATATATAAATTGTTGCTGCGTATGTACAAAATTTTTAGCGCGCAACCTACAGTATACCAATGTTTGTTTACACTGCTTGATTTTTAGCAATTTTAAGTATCAATTGTGTGCACGCGCTTAGGCAGGGGCTCAGAGTCAGATAGGGGACACTACCGCCACTTCACACTGTATGATTTTTGCCGATTCACGTCAAACACTCATCGATTGATCGTTCCTGATGCATAATATTCTTTTGCTTGCTCGCTAAAATCTTGCCACAGATTAGCTAGAATTAGGGCATTTTTGTAATCAAGTTATAGTGATTATTAGCAGTGTGCAAGTGAATCACCTTGTCAGCTTTAGGTCCTTCAAAAAACAAAATATTGCCATGATATAGTTTTATTTGATACTCTGGCACCAAAGCATTTTGAGTTTTCTCTACAGCTTCAAGCCCATATTTATCTTCATTAATGCTAAGATTAGCTTAATGCATCAGTTCTAATGCTAGCTGCCTTTGAATGGTGTGCCGCATCTTATCTCCTTTTCTTATAGACTCCCATTTTGGGCTATTGTCCAGCTTTGCTATTCCTGTTACAACAGCTCGAGGTAGGGATATTTTATCGTTTGAGGTGATTTCAATATATCCACCTCCATTTTTACAAAACTCCCTCACATCAGATTCAAGGCCAGTTCCGGTTTGTTGTTTTTTATCAACAATAACTATTTTGAAAGCTATGTCATCGCTTAAGCAAAACTCGTTCTTAGACTGGGCTACATTTTGTATAATGCTCAAAACCTTGCCAGCATTTATACACTCACGTTGAGTAAATGGAACTAATACAGGCGCATGAAGGCACGGCTGTCTAATTTCAATACCTACCTTAAGAGTCAGGAGGACAGTCATGCAACATCTGCTTAATAGCTTCCTCAAAAATCTGCTCAAAGACCTCAAACAGATTAGGGCATTTCTTAAACCGCAGCGTAAATGCTCTTGCAGTTGTCTTTACGAACAAAAATCTCTGGGAACTCATGTACTTCAAAGTATTTATTCAGATCCATTTCTAATGTAAGAACTTTATGGAGTAATACTTGCCCATATTTATAGACATACACTCAAAATTCATAAATACTAATAATGATCTACTGTTTAACTAATCTTCTTAGCACTAAAATGGAAGAAATAAGAGAACTTAAAAAGCGTCTTTTTGTGGATGAGGAGAAAAAGCCTTATGGCAGGTCAATCAAACCGGTCATAGAGCTATGTGGCAGAAACCTCTGATCGGCCCATGTATGCCTTAATGATCCAGCTTTGTTATTATTGTCAGAAAAATAGTTCTGAAAGGGACATTTTTGAAACAAATTCTGGCAGGTGGTATTTGAATATCCAAGTGTGCCCTAGGTGCAGTGAGTTTAATAGAGCCATGCAAGAAGCGGGCAAACGAGTGCTAATGCGCTATTCTGATCAGCAGGCTGAGGAGGAAAAGGCCAAAACAGCTTACTAAGTCTATAAATAAGGGTACGCGTTATGTATATTATACACAGCTTATTAAAAGGAAAGCATGTCTTCACCCGGTGAACTAGCGTACCATCATTTTATCCGAAAGCTTATTGAGAAAGCTAACAATCGCTACTTGAGCGTCAGAAATGTTCAGAGTATAGGCTCCTGTTTCTGGGGATACATGAGCGATGCATTCAAGGAGGAACAGCGCGAAATTGATAAACGCGAAGCATTTTGGATTTTTGCATTAAAATTAAAAGCAGCCATTTTAGACAAAGATGTTGATTCTTTGTGTGGCTTGTATGCGGCTTTTGATCAAAATGGAAAGAACATGTGGGAAAACATGTATGATAACTGTATTTTGCAACAAGTAAATCGTTTGTTGTGAATTTACAGTAGTAAAATGTGCGTTTTCTAAAAACGCAGGCTCCCGTTGCTCTTAACCTCCACGCGGTGGGAGCCGGAAACGATCCGTTTGATCGGCCAATAAGAGCATAAATATTAAAAAATTAAACAAATGTAAAAATGGATAAATTGTTGACAAAATTATATTATGACCCTCAAACTGGGTATACAGGGGCAAATCAACTTTTTGCTCGAGTAAAAAAGTTACGTCCAGCTACAAAATATGAAAAGGTAAAAGCATGGCTGGAAAAGCAACCCACATATACACTACACAAACCTGCAAAGAAACATTATTCACGTAACAAGGTAATAGTTAGCGGGGTCGATGAGCAGTGGCAAGCGGATTTGGTTGATCTACAATCGTTAGCCCACCACAATCATAATTTTAAGTACCTACTCAATTGTATTGATATTTTCTCAAAGTATGCATGGTCAGTGCCACTTAAAACAAAAACTGGTAAAGAAATTGTCGCATCTTTTCAGAAAATTTTCAAATCGTCGGGCCGTAAACCATATAAACTGCAAACGGATCAGGGAACTGAGTTTACAAACAAGGAATTTCAGCAGTTTTTGAAATCTCAATTTATTGACTTTTTCACGACCAAAAGCGAAATGAAAGCTAGTATTGTTGAGCGGTTTAATCGTACGCTTAAAGAACGCATGTGGCGATATTTCACTAAAAAGAATACATTTAAATATATTGACATTTTGCCCGATTTGCTTAAAAACTATAATAATTCTTTTCACAGAACCATTGGTACATCCCCCGCTAACGTTACCTATAAAAACGAAAGGGAAATTTTGAACAAGGCATTCAGGATTGATAAACCGAACGTTGTCTTTAAATTTGATATTGGTGATAAAGTTCGTATAAGTAAAGTGAAACGCACATTCGAAAAAGGGTTCTGGCCCAACTGGACCGAAGAATATTTCATTGTTAAAGAGAGGTTTGCTCGCACACCACCTGTTTATACTCTCGAAGATCAAAAGGGGGAAAAATTAGAGGGTGTTTTCTATGAAACCGAGCTGCAGAAAATTAGTGCAAAATCAGATGATTTATTCGTGATTGAAAAAATTATAAAAATTCGTAAAAAAGGCAAGAAAACTGATTATTTGGTGCGCTGGAGAGGTTACCTGCCTAAATTTGACTCGTGGGTTTCTGATATTGTAAAGCTATAAATAGTAAGTTAAATCTTAAGATCAAAAATGGAGTCTATTGGTCAGTGTTTTTTCAATCATATTCTACATCGTTTATCACAATACGCACATTTGTCTAATGATGCCATTGGTGATTATTTTTGGCCAAAAATGAGCAACCAGTATAGGCAAACATTGCTCAAATTTGATGATCATGCTATTTTGAGCTTCTCAAAGTTTATCAGAAAACGCCTGAAAAAGGGCGATCTTTGCCTGCTGTTTAACTTGTGGGAATTTTTAAGCCCTGAGGCTAGGTTTCACTTTGCGAACCTCCACACAAAAATCATTGATGAACACATAACTTCATCCATGTCATCAGTATTGATCTAAAAATTTGCAAAGTTTGGAATAATTTTTTGTAAAGTTTGGAATATTTTTTGTAAAGTTTGGAATATTTTTTGTAAAGTTTGGAATATTTTTTGTAAAGTTTGGAATATTTTTTGTAAAATTTGGAATTAATTTTACATGCTTAAGCATAGTACTTTTGTAAAGTTTGGAATATTTTTTGTAAAGTTTGGAATATTTTTTGTAAAGTTTGGAATATTTTTTGTAAAGTTTGGAAATATTTTTTGTAAAGTTTGAAATATTATGTATCTAACCTGCATTTCTCAAGCATTGTTGAAACTATTTTATATGCTCTGTGCAACTCATGCTCCTGTTTTGCACCTGTAAGGATCAATTTTCCGCTTGTGAACAGCAAAAATGTTATATTTCTGAATTTGTATATTAAACCAGGAAACAATTCCACTTCATACATGCATTTTCTTTTCACCAGCTCATAAAATTTGCAAAGATTAATGCGGAACCCTAAATTTGCCGAACCTGCAAACATATGGGGTTTCACCTTTAAATCATCACTTCTAGCATTTAATGCATCTACAGCTGCTTTTATAGCACTTTCACCATCTTTCACTGTTTTGGCTCCAACACATACAATTTTACCCGATTTGAAAATCAGTAATGTTGCCTGAGGTAGTCGAAATACAATTCCTGGAAATCTCAAATAATTGTATTGTGCAGTCTTTGGTAATTTCTGGTAGATTTCTTCAAGGTTAAGCGTATGGGGTAGTGCTGTAGTCAGTAAAATATTTTGTATAGTCACCATTTTTTCTATAAATACTTCTTGATAAACTTATATTTATACCTAAAACCATGATGTTCCAACATCCTTTCACCTGCCTTGTTTCAGGACCAACAAAGTCAGGCAAAACAACATTTGTCAAGCGATTAATTGAGAATAAAGCATGCCTGATTGATACTAAAATTAAAAAGATTTGGTGGTGCTTCGCAGAAAATCAGCCTCTTTATAAAAAATTAAATGATGTTTTATTCATAGAAGGGCTTCCTGATTTTAATTACCTAAAACAATTTAGTCATTTGCCTCAACTTTTGATTCTCGATGATCTTATGCAACAGAGCAAGGGTAATGCCCAGATTGTGCAACTTTTTACAAGGAGTTGTCATCATTGGAACATTAGCATTATACACATTGTTCAAAACGTTTTCTTTGATGGTCTAAGAACTTCACGCATCAACTCTGATTATATAGTTTTATTCAAACACCCTGCTGATCAGCTACAGGCACAAATGCTTTCCAGACAGCTCTATCCTGCCAACGCTAAATATTTTCTAGAAGCTTATTCTGATGCTACTTCTCAGCCACATGGTTACCTTTTAATTGATCTAACTCAAAATGCTAGAGATGAACTCAGGCTTAAAACAAATATTTTTAGCAGGCATCCAACTGTTTATATGCAGAAATCTATAAATACTAGTAGAGATATTGTGACAAAAAAGGAAAAAATGGGTAAAGAACGATTAACACGCAATATTGGTTGTTTACATCTCCTAAGTCAAGCAAAAAAACCTCAAAGAACCGCTATTATAAATACTGCCAGCAAAGATCAAATCCTTTGTCTCTGTGACTGTGCAAACAACTTTCTGAATGGTAATATTCCTTTTGATAAAAAGGATATAAATAAACTTCGAAGATATCAGAATCAAATAAGATACCTGGCAAACAATAAGCAGGCGACTACAAAACAAAAGAAAGATATTATAATACAGGAAGGTGGTTTTCTTCCTCTTTTACTTACTCCCATACTTACAATAGCTGGTAGTTTGTTAGCTGATGCAATAGCTGGTAGAAAATGAAACATACTGAAAAAATGATTCTTATACCCGCTGAAATCAGCGAGTGGACTAAACCTATTGATGTTGTGCTAGATTCCTTGGATAATGAAATGCAAAAAGTTTTGCATAGCAAAAGTATAGCTCCTGAAATAAAACTCATGAAATACAATCAGGTGTTTAACAGATTTAAACGATTGTATGAACAAAAGCAGCAGCCATATAGAGCTAGTATAGTTGAAGATGCAAAGAATGCATTGAGTGATGAAGATGTGCTTGTTGGTATGCCAAAAAATCAGATTCCAAAGGCAAAACTCCTTCTTCACTACATTCGTACAAACCCATTTATTGAAATTGAGCCTAATGGTGAGCTTGTGATTGATGGCAATAGAATTGAAGGCTCAAACATTACAGATTTAGTTAATGATCTTGCACGTGAGCGTAAGAAAATAAGCAGGCACCCTGGCACAAAAGAATTGCTGAAAGTGTTTAATCGCACAAATGTTCCACTGGAAAGTATAGTAAATAGACAAGGTAAGGAGATTTTTGCTGCAGGTGGTGAATTTGACTGGGATGAAAGTCTATAAATACTTATCACGTTTAATTTATTCAAAACAAAATTACAAAAATGCACGTTCAATTCAATCCTAACGATTACAACATTTGGTTGGACTACTACACAGGGCAGGCTGCCCAAACAGGCTATGGGTTGGAAGGGTATAAAGGCATCCCATACCAGCGGGGCGTAGGTCTTGGCAGTTTTTTCCGTTCGCTTTTTAGAATGGCAGTCCCAGTTTTGCAGTCAATTGGTAAGCGAGTTGGGAAACATGCTCTAGTTGCAGGTTCAAACATAGCATCTGATTTGGCCCAGGGAAAACCGCTTTTTGAGTCTACTAAAGAACACTCAAAGCGAGAAGCTGCTCAATTGTTTGATGAAGCCTCTCATGCCCTTCAGCAGCAGCAAGGAGAGGGTCTTGGTAGCCGCCCAAAGTCTATAAATACTAGCATGATAGATGCTTTTTCAAAACAAAAAAATGGCTCTCGTAAACGAAAAATCTATCCCCAGTACCAAGACTGAACTGGACCTTTTTACGGTCCCTCCTACTCAAGTAGTGATAAAGCGTGGTTTTTGGCATGAAATTCAACCTACAAATCCTATTACTAATGAGGGACCATATGAATTTAGAGTACCTCCTGATCCACATTACATTCAGCTCAATAAAAACTACATTTACATGCTATTGAGAATCAAAAAACCAGTAGTTGCTGCTGGAGCAGCAGTGCCTGACTATGCGCCTATCAATCTTATTGGTAAGACTTTCTTTAAGCAAGTAAAATGCTTTTTAGGAGGCAAATTAGTTTTTGACAGCTCTGATAAATATGCATATAGATCGTATTTTGAAACCGAATTAAATTATGGGTATGATGCCAAGCATTCGCATTTGCAATCTGCGCTGTACTTTCACGAAGGTGGAAGTGATGTTGACACAAAAGACAATGAAGCTTTCAAAAAGCGAGCTGCAAAAATGTTTAAAGATGAAAATGTTGTGGAAGTTGCGGCCCCACTGCACATTGACATGTTCTTGCAAGACAGATTTTTAGTTAATTTTACCGATTTCCGCCTAGAATTACACAGAAATAATAATGCGTTTGTTTTGCAGTGCTTTGAGGATGTCAGCCTTGACTTGAAAGTCTCCCAAATGAAATTATTTATTCGAAAAGTTGAGGTTTTGGACACTGTGAATTTAGCTCTTGAGCAAACAATGCTTTCGTATACAGCAAAATATCCCATAAGGAGAGTAGCTTTGACTAATTTGCACATTTCAAATCCTGCTAGAGAAACGCCCAATTATACATTGTTTACTGGTCAGCTGCCTAGGCGTATAGTGTTTGCTTGTGTTGAAGGCAGTGCTTATCGAGGCAATCTAGCAAAATCGCCTTTCAACTTCAAACCTTTCAGCATAAATGATGTAAAAGTAACGTGTGGAGGTATAACCTATCCTGCTTACCCACTCAGCATTTCATTTAAACACGACAGGTACTTGCAAGCCTATACTCAGATGTTTGATGCATTAGATATTGGGCATGAAGGTAATTTCATTAGCAGAGAAGATTTTAAAACAAGTCACTGCTTCTTTGTGTTCGATTTGACTCCTGATGCAGATGATGGAGGACACTGGGACCTAGTTCGTGAAGGAACAACAAGCATCGCTGTTAGATTTTCTGAGAATTTGCCCGATTCAGGCATTGAAATCATTATATATGCTGAATTTGATAACTTAATAATGATTGATAAAAACCGAAACACGTTTCATGACTATGATGCATAAACATGAACACTATTGAAATATTCAAAATTCTCAAACATAATAATACATTTGCAGGCGTTTTCCCCATAGATCGTCTGCCACCCATAAGAACCTACCCTGCGGCTCTAGTTGTAAATTTGGACCCCAGTGAGGAACCAGGATCACACTGGGTCGCAATTTATTTTCAAAATAAGAAGCACTGCAACTATTTTGACAGCTATGGCTTAGAACCACCTGTGCAATTGCATAAATACATTTCTGATAATGCGCTCTCATTTACATACAATAATATGCGAGTACAAGGGCTTTTCTCAATCAGCTGTGGTCATATGTGTATCTACTTTTTGGTCTGCATGAGCAAAGGCATAAGTTTCACAAACATTGTTCTATCTATGCTCAGTAAAAAAATTTATAAATATTTCAATAAACTAAGGTTATAAAAAAATGGATATGAAACAGTTTTACATAACGCTTCCGAGCAATTCACAAGAAACAAATACTGCAGCCACTTTTGTTACCAATCTGCCTAGACAAATCGCATTAACTGGCGACTGGGAGGTTGGGTTAGCTGAAATAATTTATGCAAATACATGGCACAATGTTGCCGAGGAGCAGAATATGATACAATTTTATGACATCAAAAACAATGTGCGACAAAAATTGCTTATTCCTCGAGCAAGATATTTAAATATACATGACCTCATTCAAGCCATGAGAAATGGAATAAAAACGGTTAGCCAAATAGACAAATTTGATTACATGCAATATTTTGGCATAAAGTATGATGAAAATAGGAAATTTTGTCACTTAACAATCAATACTGAATATATTCAAAGTGTAAAGCTGACAAAGCATTTAATGTATATGCTAGGATTTCTAGAGAACCAGCTTAGCAATATAGATTATACTGTCAAAAAGAATTAAACATAGTTGCGCACCATTCACCCGACATGCTGGGTGGAATGCATAACTTCTACATATCATAGGTAGCGCGATAGCGCTACCTATAATATACTTGGCCATCCTTTTTTCTTATATGTTTTTCACAGCGAGTGCGAAATTTGTGTCCCCCCCTCACAGCTATAACGGCACACATCTGAGAGGTGCGGTTTTTTTTAAAAGGTAGATAATAAAAAAACTTAGTGCCCCCATTTTTTTCTTGTTTACACTCAATACCGAGCGCGTCGTGAGTGTGTAAAGTTTACACCAAAAATTCAAATAATTTGCGGAGGGCCAATTTTTTTTAAAAATGTTTTCCCTAATTAGTAGGTTACGAATCTGGTCTTAAAATTTCTTTACACTCATTGGTTGTTGCACAGGAGTGTAAATTAGACGGTTTTTTTACAGTTTTCATGTGGCCAAGCATATCTAACTCAGTTTTACATTCTATGCAGTCTGATTGGTTTCAAAATGTAGACGGTTAAAAAATCTAGGGGAGACTTTTTTTAATTTTTTTTCAAAAGTAATATTCTCGAATTTAGAGGCGGTTTATTGTAAAGAGTCTAAGACAAAAAAATTTTTCCCTGCCATATTCTCCACTTGGTAGACAAAACGTGGTAACTACCCTTAAAATGTGCCTCGTCTTAAGCGCTACACGTCAAAATTTATTTTGTTTTTTTACAATCAATATTGCGTTATTAGTGCAAGTGTAAACTTTACACTGAAAACATTTTTTCCGCCCATAGCGTCGTGGATGATGAATTTTTTTAAAAATGTTTTCCCTAATTAGTAGGTTACGAATCTGGTCTTAAAATTTCTTTACACTCATTGGTTGTTGCACAGGAGTGTAAATTAGACGGTTTTTTACTGTTTTCATGTGCAAGAGCATATCTAACTCAGTTTTACATTCTATGCAGTCTGATTGGTTTCAAAAGGTAGACGGTTATAAAATCTAGGAGAAACTTTTTTATTTTTTCTTAAAAAGTAATATTTTCGAATTTAGAGGCGGTTTATTGTAAAGAGTCTGAGACAAAAAATATTTTTTCCCTGCCATATTCTCCACTTAGTAGAAAGAACGTGGTAACTACCTTTAAAATCTGCCTCGTCTTAAGCGCTACACGTCAAAATTTATTTTGTTTCTTTACAATCAATATTGCGTTATTAGTGCAGGTGTAAACTTTACACTGAAAAAATTTTTTCCGCCCAGAGCGTCGTGGATGATAAATTTTTTTAAAAATGTTCTCTGTGAGGTCAGAATAACGAATCTGACCTTCAAACTTTTCTACAATTAATACACAGTACCAGGGGTTTAAACTTTACACTCTAGTGGATGAGTAAAAAAACAGATTTTGTCCAAGATTTCTCTGCCAACTTTTTCGGTTATGAGTTAAGATAATTTAAATAGATAAATATAAAGTAACTTTTAAGGGCTACACGTCGAAGCAAACCGCGTTCAAAAAACGTAATATTGAGTTGTTTATGGGGGTGTAAAGTTCGAAATCTGAGGTGTAAAATAGGCGAAAAAAACAGGTTTTTTCGTATTTAATTGGTAAATCATATCAAATATTTCGCGGAACATAAGTTTGGCACATACAAACGTACTACAATCAAAGGGCTACAAACTGGCCCAAACCGAATTTATTTACACTCAATGGGGCGTTCGGTTCAGATTTTTAAAGTTTACAATGTGGTGGACAGTGAAAAATACGTGTTTGTCCATATTTTTGTTCGCCACCCCTTAAAAAGTACTTTATTTTTATCCTATTCGACCTCTCCCGACTTCTTCACTTCATATTTTTGTTCGCCACCCCTTAGAAAGTACTTTATTTTTATCCTATTCGACCTCTCCCGACTTCTGAACAGAGAAAGTGGAGTGTAAATAAATTCGGTTTGGGCCAGTTTGTAGCCCTTTGATTGTAGTACGTTTGTATGTGCCAAACTTATGTTTGTAAACTTTACACTGAAAAAATTTTTTGGGAAAAAAATCGGTTTGGGTTTTTTTGAAACAGATGAAAAAAACCGATTGATTGCCCCAGATGTACATTCTTGTGCTCAATTTCCATACGCACGTACACGACCGTTAAGCGCAACGCTTAAGTGAGTCGCCCGGGACCACCTTCCCCTAAAAATTATCATATTTTTCATTCCATTCCCACACATATTTTCAATCAAAATCCGGGATAGGAAAATGGGTACTCGGGCTTAATGCGACTTGAGTACGAATTGGTATGTGTGTTATCATATCTTACGTGTGTTAAAAGATCATATGTGTGTGTCTCATATTTGTGCCTGTCTCGTTTGTACATACCTTTACCCAGGGGCGGATTTAGGGGGGGCGGCCGCCTCCCCATTGGCCCAAAAAAGTGCGCAAAATTAAGCATTTTTAAGCGATTTTTAGCGATTTTCGGGTTAAAACGGCTAATTTTTCCGCCCAAGTCAGGGTTCCGCCCCCCCCCTTAGGGGTACCGCCCCCCCTTAGGAAAATCCTAGATCCGCCACTGCCTTTACCGTAAGCTTTTGCCCATAGGCCTATTGTCGTATTCATAGATCCTTTTCATCTCTTGGTTCGTGTTGTTACGCCTCTTTTTCCGCATCAGTTAAAACTGCGTGCGAGCGCAGTTTTGACGGCACTTTAAGATTTTACATTTTACAATTAGTTTTTGAGCCTGAGAGCCTCTCCGCCAGCTTCCGCGCTGAGCGTATCTTTTTTTCTTTTCGTCGCCGTACGTGAGCAGACTCCGTACGTGCCTTTTTATCTGCTTGGCTGCAGAACTCGTCTGTTAGTTTTCCTGCGTAGTGTGCACGCTTCTTTTCGCCGTACGCTTTGTTTTTTATCATTCGTGTTTGTGCCAATTGGCATCAGTTGTTGTATGCCTTTGGCAGGGCTTTGTGCCCTTGTTTAATTACATTGTTTGATTTTACCCGATTAGCGTAACACGACGGTCAGCAGCATGTATCCTCCATGCTGTCGCTTTTTAATTGCTTCATAATTTTTCTGTCCAAAAAATATTGTAAAAATTAATTATTTAATTAACGATGCTGGGCTCGGTTGAATTTCCGTGCTGTTGAATTCTGTCCTTGTGCTACACTATACTTAGGAACCCTTAATATTTTCAAGCACCGGAATTCGGTCCAAAACAAGTTAAATAATAATCTTTTTGAGCCCTCAATTAGGTTTCCGGGGAACTTACTTTAATTAGGTACTTAATCTCAAAGGGGTTAAGTAAGTAAGTTTCACTAGGTGCGTGCGTAGAGGGACGGGCTACCTTGAATAGGCCGGGCCGCTTACCCCCGAATCGCCGGCTGGTGATCGACCTCCTAAAAAGGGCGAGAACCCCCGTGTGAGCGCATAAGCTTGAGATTCGGGTTAAGTAAGCGAAGTGAACGTAGCTTGAGTCTACGTTAACACATCTGATATTTATTTGTCCTTGGGCCATTGTGGAGACTTAATTTTTTCATAAATGTTGATCGTAATATCAGAATAACGAATCCGACTGAAATTTTCTTTAAACTCTGTGGTTGTGTAAAGTTTACACTGCCTATTAACTCAACTCTTGTTCTAGAGCCTTGCGGAAGCTTAATTTTTTTCAAAATGTTCTACGTAAAATCAGAATTGAGAATCTGACTATTAGTTTTCTCTACACCTAGTAGTTGTGTTAAATTTGCACTAATCATTTGTTGTTAAAATGTAGTTTATACTACAAATTTATTTTACTTCCAAATCTGAGCGTTAGTGTTCCTTACACTTGAAATTTGCGTAAAGTTAATGCTGAAAAACTTTGATCTGTTAAAATAATGTAAGGTTGTCTTGTTTGAGAAGGATAATGCTGATGTTAAGAACAGTATTGCTTTCCGTGTTCTCGGACTGCTGTCATTATAATGGCATGTTACTGTATGTGTTTACTGACTGATGTACTCAAATCATACTAATTAAAAGCGGGGTACTAGCAAAGAAAAATGCTCCGATGGAACAAAAAAGATGAATATACTTGGAATTGTGGATTATTAAGGATGTAAAAGGATGGGACTAGGAAAAATCTACCTAAAGTCGCAAAATCTGCTAAAAATCACACTTTCTCTAAGCAACGCAAAAAATCGAAGTATATTCTGCGGCCAACAGATTAAAATAAATATTTAACCATAAAATGATTGAAAAAGCAGCACATTAGCTACGCAGTAGCTATGGGAAATGATGTTGAGTAAACTAACTGTCTTTCTAAGCCAATTGAATGAATGGTTTAAAACAGTAGGAAACACTTAAGTTGACTTGAAACAGACTAGATGTAGGTACACTAGCATGCCCTTAAGGATTGTGTGCACTAATCAATCGGCCGCTGCTTTGCTTGCTTTAATGCTCAGAACAAAATAAAACAACTTTAAATACAATACCACTTAATTTTCTATCGATCAGGATACGAAGCTAGTCAGCGTTGCTACTTGCCATTAATTTAAAAAAATAAACATTACAGATTTCGTTTATACACTCTTATCTGAAACTTTGAACATTATTTAAAAAAGACACTTTTTAGAGGCTGCAGAATATACTTCGATTTTTTGCGTTGCTTAGAGAAAGTGTGATTTTTAGCAGATTTTGCGACTTTAGGTAGATTTTTCCTAGTCCCATCCTTTTACATCCTTAATAATCCACAATTCCAAGTATATTCATCTTTTTTGTTCCATCGGAGCATTTTTCTTTGCTAGTATATTGCGATATAGTTGAGCCTCAAATCGTTGGGAATGTTTTTGCACCGCTTCTGCAGGTTGTGAATATAGAAGGAAAATATATGGATATTGTTAATCATGCATATATCAGTCCGCATTATATACCTGTGCTCAAAAAATCATTCAATACCATTGAAGTGAATATTAAAAGTGATCAGGATAAACCTGTGCCTTTTGAATTTGGCAAAACAATTGTAAAATTGCATTTCAGGTATCGGCTATAAATACAAACCTGTGATCAGACAATATAAAAATGATTTTCTTGTTAGTGATTTTACATTTTACATATGGCTTTGACCCAAACTGTGATCATTATGCAAATGAGTCTACCGTAGTGTGTCACAATTTAGCAGACTATAGTAGGCTTCCAAGATCAGTTCAAAACATGATTTTGAGAGACAGCTGCGATTTTCAAGTTTCTGATTGGAAGAATTTAACCACCTGTTTTCCAAAACTTGAGTCTATGAAATTTGTACCTAAAATGTAAAAGCTGTTTGAAAATTGATGAAAATTTTAATGGAAATAATGTTGAGGGAAGGTGCCTAGAAAGTAACAAAAAATGCTTACATAAAGAAGAGCTTGGTGCAATTTCTAATGAGATTCTGAGTTGTATTGCAATTTTATGCACTCTAACCATCCTCTACATCATTCGCTTTATTAAAAACGATATTTTACAGCATAATGCTGCAGCCAAAATAGCAATATAATTATTCCATATTTAAGCCAGGGAGTGTCCCCTATCTGACTCTGGACCCCTGCCTAAGCGCATGCACACAATTGATCTTTAAAATTGCTAAAAATCAAGCAGTGTTAACAAACATTGATATACTGTAGGTTGCGCGCTAAAATTTTGTACATAACACAGCTGAGATTTATTTATCTTACCCTAAAAGCTTGAGCTAAATCCGCCCTATAGTTCTTGAGATATAGTGCTATATGAGAAAGTGTAAGGTAAATTGGCATACTGTAGGTTGCGCGCTAAAATTCTTTGCGCAGCATGCCTCGCCTATATACATCATATCCTGAAAATTTGAACAAAATCCGGCCATTGGTTCCTGAGTTAGGGAAAAGTGTAAACTAATGCTGGTATACTGTAGGTGCTCCATCAAAATTTTTGTAATAGTTTGCTAATAAGGTGTTCATCCTACCCCTAAAATTTCAGCCCAATCCGACCGCTGCTTCTTGAAAGTTATTTCAAGTCCCTCCCATGGAAATTTCCCCCATGGACATTTCCTCCCCTGGCCCTGGGCTGGCGCGCGCCCCCTCCCGGCAGGTCCGACCTCCCTATGCTACAGCACAGCCTATGCTATAGCATTGCTCCCTGAGAAAAGCCAGGGAGCAGATTTTTACGTCCTCGCCTATGCTATAACACAGGCTATGTTATAACGTTGCCCTCTAGGGAAACATTCTTAACTACTCATGTGAAACAGACTATACGTATCAAACACTTATAGTCTGTTTCACACGACTTCGGACATAACACGACTTCGGACATAAATTTCAAAACTATCTCGGACAATGAACTGACAGATTGCGATTACAGCATTGATCTGATATATGTATAATTATCGTAATCCTCGGCTTACTGTCGTTGAAAATTCTTAGAATTTATGCACGAAGTCGTGTGAAACAGACTATAATTTTATGAAATAGATAGCAATAACATAAAAGCCCATATTTAATGCTTATAGATATAATATTGCCCGAAACTACATATACTCAAGTAAATCATCGAAAAGAGATTCCAATTAAATATTCTTCTCAGCTGAAGCTAGCAGAACATTGTCGATATTCACGAATTGTATACCTTTAGTTTGATATGTGTTTAGGTGACTCTTCTTTACGAATTTAATCATTAGTTGTTGAAGTATGCCGTGCTTTATTTATAATTTTATACTTATAAATTCCTTCGAACAAATTAAATCCATTAATTTAAAAAGTAACGTGTGTCACACATAAATAAGCCAGCCCATCTTAGGCACCTTTGGAACGTGCTTGACACTGGTGCGGGTTTCGATTTTGCCAAAGCTTTGGAGGGGGGGGGTGCAAGATTTCTTCAAAGGTCAAAAAATTGCCTTAAAAATGGTAGTTTGGCAAAAAACACCATTTTCCATGGTTTCTCCCTAGCACTAACCATTGGCATCAAGAAGTACTTGCCGAAAAACCAAAAAAAATTTCAAAAATTGAATTATGGCGGGGTTATTTTGGTTTCTGGGAGAGGTATTTTTGGTTTCTGGGGGGTGCCATTTCCCCAAACCCTTCCCCACGCTCAGGTATGGTACACACCCTCAACCCCGTTTGCGGAGAAAATTTCTCCCAGTTAAGACGGGTTTCAGGGCTCAGAAACGGGAGTAGTACAGCTGGCCCTTCTGGAGTCTGCCATGCTGAAGCATACTACATGTTGAAGCATAGGCGCAAAGCGCCGAGCTCAGTGCACTTACTTGAAGGCACAAGTGCACTGTACCCCTTGTAGTACCAGGGCAAGCTGGAGACGAGCTAGCCCTGGGGGAGAGGTCGGGCCATACCCCTTGGAGTCCCAGAGCTAGCTGGGGCCCAGCTAGCCCGGGGGCCCAGGCTGTTCAGCCTGAGCATTTTCTCTGCAATTCGGTCGAATGTAAAGGGGACTTGAAACATCATTTTCACGGGTTTAACTAAAAAGTATGATTCACCATCACTTGAACTAAACAACCAACTTCACAACCTCTTCAGAATTTGGTTCAGATAATTTTTGATAAACCATTCACTGATAAAGAAACAATTTCAATCATTTCAGAACATTTTCGTTTTTAATAAAATTTGATGCCTTCAAGAATCGAACCTCAGGCTTTTGAAATCGTAAGTTCCACGTTCTACCACTAGACCAAACGAAGTGTCACTAGAAAAATTTTATTCTCTATACATTCCAAGGGCGTTTACACTGGATAGACATTTCTTTTATAGACTACATACCTACTTTTTATCCATTAATAAGAAAAATGCTGTGATCAGGTCACAACAAGTGCTATGTAGGTAGTATGATTAATCACATATTGCTCAGATACA
>JAVLUZ010000085.1:0-84570 GCA_036768485.1 Mermis nigrescens
AGCGCACTTACTGTAGTATGTCACAGCACTGTTTAGATGCTTGAATTAAGTCTATATGGACGGTTTAGTGCATTAAAAATTAATCAATGGCGGCCGCTCGCCCCCACTCAACTTTTCTGTCGAGTTACAGCTAATCATCTAGTTAGGCATAATGGCCTTCTAAAGCTCTCGAATTAATGAAACAGACTATAGTTTTATAGTTTAAAACGCTTTTGTAACCATTTACGATTTATGTACATTGACTCAAAAATTGTGATCATGTACAAATAACCGTAAAATATACAATAATGAGATTTATTGCTCGCAAAAATTGTAACACGGTATCAGTAAGTATGCATGTGGTGGGTACAGTCAAGACCACAAGTAAACGTTGCTCAAGCACAGGCTTGACAGGCGACGGGCACCTGTCTGTGACCTGCCTGTGAGTCGGTCGAATATTACATTGGTAAGCACGCGTGAAATTGCCTATGGGTCATTTTGGCTACTAGGCGCCGTAGGACATGACGTGAGCAACGTTAGATGCTTGTGGTCTTGACCAAACATAAGTGCCCATCATGGCCGATATGGGGGAAGGGGGTCAGCCAGTCTGATGAGGTGGTCGACAATTGAGGGTTTTAGGGCCAAAATGACCTCAGAAACTGGTATAAGCGCTGAAATAGCGTTAAAACTGTATGTTCGTTATTACACAGTTTCTGATCAATTTGAAGCACTTTTGAAGAAAGTTTTCAGTTTTCATCCGTTTTTGGCATTCATTTTGCATCAGTTTCCCCACAAAATTTTCTATTTTTATATTCTGGGGGGGGCAAGACTACCCGAAGTTTCCCTCCCCCCGTGCATGCGTATGGTCCTCATCCTCACTTTCAGCTATCTTTTCCGAGGCTACAGTAAGTCTAAGTCTATTTTACCTACTTACTCTAGGTCATTTAGATATCACTGTAGCTATAGGAAGAAAGGGTTTTCAATAGAATTTCTTACGGCACAATTTATTCTCGCTGTCTTCCAGCGCATCATGCAACATGCGGATGGAATGCACGCATTCAGCTTGTCATATTCGACCGTTAAAAGTAATTATAGTGCCTGTTTCATTTAACTTTGCGGTTTTCTTCTAAATTTTTCCATTAGAATCAGGCTACAAAAGCGGTTTAAACTTTTGATGCAGTAATGCGGCTTAACACATGCATACGTATCTATATAACTCGACACACTGTAGAATATCATATTTATCGTATTAGTTTAAAAACACTTTTGTAGTCGCTTCAAACTTTTTCAAAAACCTCAAAGTCAAATGAAACAGACTATAGCATTTTAAGCATCGCCGAAAACTTCCACTTGGCGTAGTGGTACAACGTGTACTTGTCGTCGAAGCAACACGAATTTAGTTCTTGCTGCAAGATTTTTATTTAGCGCAATTACTGTAATATGTCACAGCACTGTTTAGATGATTGATATGGACGGTTTAGTGCAATAAAAATGAATGAATAGCGGCCGCTCGCCCCCACTCAACTTTTCTGTTGAGCTACAGAAAATCACCTACTTAGGCATACATACTGTAGCCTTCAAAAAATTTAGTGGAAAAGCTCTAAAATTAATGAAACAGACTATAGATCCGCCACTGTCAACGAGAAGCATGAATTAGCGTGATGACATTCTAAGCACACCTGGGCGTGGGGTTTGGGGGGTATGCACCCCCCAGAAACCAAAATACCCCCCCCAGAAATCAAAATACTCCCCCCCAGAATTCAATTTTTGAAAATTTTTTCGTTTTTTTCGCAATTTTTTGATGCCAATGGATAGTGCTTGATGAGAAACGTCGAAAAATGGTGTTTTTATCGCCATACCACCATTTTAAGGCCATATTTCGACCTTCAAAAAAATCTTGCACCCCCCCCAGAATTTTCTTGCTGCCCACGTATGAGAGGTTTTTGAAAAAATTTAAAGTGCCTAAAAAGAGATTTAAACTATGAGTATATTTATGATATTCTACAGTATATTGAGTTACGGTAAGACGCTTGTTATTGCCAAACCGCATTAGTGCATTAATGTAAGAGTCTAACAAACCGGGCGGACCCGAAGGTCCGCCACTGATCAGTGCTCGGTCGCTTCGTGAGCCGAACCAGCGCTCAAACAAAACGAGGATCGGCTGAGTTTTTTGCCCAACTGTAGCATAAACTCACGGGTTAAAACCCGACTGCAGCACTGTTGAAAAGGCAGTGTGCAATACCGATCGAGCAACACCAAGAGAGCAACGCTCTATCGATTGGTGAGATGCAACCAAGAGAGCAACTCTATCGATTGGTGCATAATGATGCAACTAAGAGAGCAACAGATGGGCTCTATCGATTAGTGCATGATGGCCTGATGAGCGTGCTGGGCATACCGCTATAGCCCGTCTTAGCTCGTCATCGGCATGCATGAAGCCTGTTGGGGTATTACCTTCCCGTCATAGGCGTTTGAACCGGAGTTCAAAAGGCGTGTAACTACTGACAGCAGTTACATTAAGATGTTAAACCACTTTTGTAGCATGATTCATGTTGATTAAATTGCTAAAAGAAAAACCGCAAAGTTAAATAAAACAGGCTTTAAGCAGTTTGAACATTCGTCGTCTGTAGCATTAGCACCCATAGATTTCGAAAACTAATCAAATTTTTTGGTGCAAAATTCCTTCTTTTTATGTAATCGTCTGCATGCGTAGGTACTTATAAGCATGAGAATATCTGACTAATGAGCATCTGACTTTGTTCTTTGTGAAAGCGGATGTTCATGTCTATGCTAACATCTGAGTAGCCCACATTAATAAAACTTCCCTAATTACTGTATTTTGAATCTAATCTAATCCAGGGTTGCCAGGCGCGGAGAATTCTCCTGGGAGAATTCAGGAGAATCCTGAAAATCTAGGAGAATTCAGGAGAATTTTCAAAACTTAAACAGCAAGTTATAATGATTATCATGCATTAAGCTTCTTACTTCTTACTTCTTATATTAGTGATATCAACAGGCTGGAGGCTCTTTCAGCGTAAATTTACTAAATACATAGTTGGATATCATAGCCCTCTTTCTAACGACGAACGCTTCAACCAACTTAACTTGTGTCGATTAGAATTACGTCGCCTTCATATTTGCTCATGTATGATGTATCAAATTATTAGTCAAAAATCTTGTCTTTCCATGACAGATTTTTTTGTGTACCTTGCAATCTTTAAT
The DNA here is from genome assembly GCA_036768485.1 of Mermis nigrescens. Taxonomy (NCBI): domain Eukaryota; kingdom Metazoa; phylum Nematoda; class Enoplea; order Mermithida; family Mermithidae; genus Mermis; species Mermis nigrescens. The sequence continues at coordinate 3,202 of JAVLUZ010000085.1, forward strand.
CAAAATACTACTCGCTGCACAAATCGTTTCAAGCTAGTTGTTCCTCTTGTCCGTTCTAATTTACAAAAATTTGACTTTTTCTATAAGTATATCTCTGTTTGGAATCACCTACCTGATTTTGCTAGTCTCTTCCCTAACTTAAATATATTCAAATCTAGATTAATTGATGTCGACTTATCCAAATTTATTATAGGGCGGGCTTAAATCGTCGGCATTGGTGTAGCTGGTTCACATATGTATTAAGATAGCCACGTTATAGGTACGTATACAGCAAGTAGTATCCGGTGAAAGCTGCCACCTAACTGGTTTGATTTGAGTCAAGTCGAAAACAAATAAGGCATTCATCAGATTTTTCCAGTAGATTCATGTGACTGACCAAAATGTTGGTGCCAGGCGCTCGCTCCGCTCGTCGCATCCTATTACTCAGGCTTATTTTAAACGCTGGCACCAACATTTTGGTCAGTCCATGATACTAATTCTAAGCCTAATCAGCTGGTAAACCAGCAAAACATCACGAATACCTTGCAATCTTTATCGAAATTAACCAGCGTTAGTCGATTGGTTAAAGTTCTGGACTTTAGAGCAAGGGGTCCACGTTTCGAATCCGACTGCCAGCAACTTTCTCTCGTTTCCTCAGATGCTATCGACCGCACACATACGCCCTTATAATATGACTATGTTAATACATATGTGAACCAGCTACACGAATGCCAAATCGTCATTTTCATTACTCGCTCATCGCCTTTTGCTGTACGCTTTTATTCTATTGACCGTACATTTTATTACTCTTTTACATCTTTCGTAATTGTCGCGTTTCAGTAATAAATTATTTCATTCATTCATTCATTCATACTGTAGTTGTTAGTTGTATATAATTTTATACTTAGAGATCTTTCACATTAAGAATTTATTTCGTTCATAGTTAAGACCTAAGTGTTAGGTAGTGATCGACCGGGGCCCCGGCCCCGGCCCGGCTCCAGCAATCCCGGCCATTTTAAAGCACCCCGGCCTCGGCCGGGGGCAAGGTCAAAAAAATGGCCGGGGCCGGGGAAAAAATTTAGTGTAATCCGTATTTTGTACAGGCTGTGATACTGACACTTATTTATCAATGGGCAAGTGTTAATTTTGAGAACTGTACTGATTAGACCATATGTATACTTACTTAGTCCTTGTTATAACTTTGCTACTGTGTATAAATGAGCTTTTACTGAATAAATGTTCAGGAAAATCTGCATGTTTTCGATTCCTCTACTTAATTTATTTAAACTAAATGCTACTTTTTACTCATTCATTCATAGCTATGGCTAAAAGATTTAGAGATAACAAATACGTTCTATTTCTAGTTGGAAATTGTACGTTTTCAACAAACTATTTTTACAAAAAAACACTTTTACATTTAATTGAATGGGAACTGCGTGCTTTAAAGCGCGTTTCTTGTGTAATAGTTATTAGGACAGAGATTAATTATAGGCGAATATAAACTACACTGCATAATTGCGTCCGATCCGATAAACTAAATATGTCTCAAATAGTTTCCTAAGGTCCAGAGTTGAGGGAGGGGTGAAATCAAAATTGGAGGACCAGAAAATTAAGTGGTGGACTATTATTAGCCGGCTCTATTTTGTTGTACGAGCTTCTTGTGCTTGTACAAAGATCTCCGAAAAGGTCTTTTGTATGAGCTAACAAATTTTTGTAGCTATATTATATAAATATATTTTTAAACATACACATTTTCGCATACTATCAGTATGTGACAGTGTTTTTTTGTACAATGTACCTTTGTATATGCATGAACAAAGATGGTCCCCAAAAGTCTTTGTACATTTTGTACACACAAATTTTTGGTTACTATAATATGGTACAGTGGCGATTTTAGTGTGGTAAAACAGGGTCTTTTAACTTTTGATTGTATATTTTAGCTAATTTCTGGGTTTCTAACGCCAAAAATTACTAAAATTGTCTCAAAACGGCGCGAAGCGCCTAAAAATTTGACATTTTTCCATTCTAAATACAAATTTTGCCATATTAAAGATATATAGGACAGACAATTTTTCATATCGGAGCGAAGCGCCGAAAAATTTTCGGAATTTCACACCTTTTTACAGTCTTTATCTTCCCAAAAATCTTTGTACATGTACAAAGATAGTCCTGAAAAGTCTTTGTACATCGGGAAAAATCTTTGGCGAATACAAAAAAACACTGTTTTGTACATGCAAATTTTTGTATACTTTAATATGGTACAGTAATGATTTCAGTGTGGTAGAACATAGTTCTTCGACCTTTAGTAGTGTATTTGGCTAATTTTTGGGTTTCTTGATATTTGACATTTTTCCATTTTTCCATTCTAAGCGTAGTGTTGCTTATTACAAGATTTAATTCGCATATTACAATTTTTGTAATATTTCTGATTTTGTAGTACAAGTTGTTTTAGCTTTCTCAGTCGAGTTTTATGTGTGAATTCCATCAAAAGCTCATAAAAATTTTGGCACTTCGCGCCGAACTAATATCAACTAAATTCAGGCCGAATTATCACATTTAGAAGCACGGTCTTTTCGTATTTGGCTAAGACTTTTGCTGATGTACAAAGACGTTTCAGGACCGTCTTTGTACATGACAAAGATTTTTGAAGAACAAAAACTGTAAAAAGGTGTAGAATTCCTTATTGCAAATTCTACCATTCTAAAGATTTTCAGGGGTAAGCGGCTGCAAAAATGGAGCCGCTTACCTCCCTTCCCCTAAAAATGGCCGAGAAATATACATGTGACAGGGAGTTTGGGCCATCCCCCATCCACGCTTTGAAGCTCCGAACTTCCTTGAAAGTCAGAAAATATTTGACCACCCTCCCCCGTTTTTTGGCAATTCTAAAATAATGTATCACTTCGTGAAATTCTTATAGTAGGTACACTTTTGCTAAATTCAAAAGGTTTTCACCAAAAATCGTCTGACAGTGACTTGTGTCTTGGGCCCTGAGGGGGTAATACCCCTCCCCTTATGGGAATGTGTGATGTCTCATTTATTACATCCAATACCTATTGCATCCAATCGCTACAGCAGCAGTAGCAGTAGCGAAGATTCAAATGATATAGAGTTTGCTAATAGCAGCGACATAGAATTTATCGATGATTCAGACAATGAAACACTGGACTAAATTTGTTTCTTGTGACATAAATAGTAATAAAACTTGATATGAAAAGGCACACCTAACTTTGCGCTTGCCATTTACTACTGAATGGAGCAGTCACTCATTATTTCTTTTCCTATGCCCACCCCAAGTATGTGTCATGCAATATTTTCCTTGTCTGACCCTGGCCAGCCCCGGCCCCCCGGCCAAAAAAGTCGCCCCGGTTGATCACTAGTGTTGAAAGTTATAACTATATCCAAATAAGTTTCAGTGCTTCCGTAGTAAATCATTCATTCATTCATTTATTTATTCACTTAATATCACAGTGCAGAAATACATAGCTTTACACACCGTCTAATTGTTTTTATCAGTTTCATAGACGTTTGCAAACACCGTTTTTTTCCACTTTTTGGTCTATTTGTCAACCAAAATTTTGGGGAATGGAAAAAATTTTACAGGCTCGGTTGGCATTTGTGGAAACTTTATGTAATGTTAAAAATGCGTTTTAGAGAGTTAAAACTTCGAAAATGTTTCGAGCGCCAAGCGCCGAATTGATTAAATTCTTACTTATTAGTAATCCTTAAGCCGCTACCAGCGCCAATTGCAGCATTTTTATGGACAATCTGGTCTAGAACTTCACTACAATTGAAAATCCTTATCTTGTGCACGGATTCAGTTACTTTTTGTAATGCAAAAATGGGTTTAGAGAAGTGAAACTACAAAAAATTTTTCAGCGCTTCGCGCCGAATTGATTTAATTCTTTTTTGTTATTAGTATTTGAGCCGCGCCGAGTCAACTGCAGCATTTTTATCAACTATTTGATCTAGAACTTTACTACGATTGAAAATCCTTATTTTCTACACGGATTGCATTAGTTTTTGTAATGCAAAAATGCGTTTTAGAAGTGAAACTACAAAAGTTTTCGGCGCTTTGCGCTGAATTGATTTAATTCTTACTTGTTATTGATGTTTAATGCTGTAGCCGCCAATGGCAGCATTTTTTATCGATAATCTGGTCCTAGAACTCCACTACGATTGAAAATCCTTACCTTCTGCACAGTTTTTGAAATGCAAAAATGAGTTGAGAGCTAAAATTTCAAAATTTTCTAGTGCTTAGCGCCATTTGATAAATTATAGTTTTAATAGTCAAAAACGACTTCAGAAGTTGGCTAAAATGCTTTGCTGAAGGAAGGAAATTCAAGTTTCAACATAGACAACGCGTTACATGAATCGTGGATAATTACTCGTGTAGAGCTCAAACTTTTTATGCTAAAAGTGCCCACCGCATATTGCATGTGTGTACATAAAATTTTCCACTTAAAAACACTGATTTTTCTCAACACAGGCGCTCTATTTTGGACGTTTTTAGACCTCCCCAAAAAATGTGGAAAAAAAAGTCGGAAAAAGTGGAAAAAAATTTTGGAGTTCGGCCTATAATGTCAACCAAATCGCTGGGAAAAAACAGTGTTTGCGAAAGCGCCTATAAACATTTTTTTTTGATATGTTTCAAAACGTAAGGATTTGCTTGCTACTGAAGTACATACAATTGGTAATAAAGTATTATTTATTTTTTCAAAAGACATTGCAAAACAGGGCTCTTTTCAGAAATTTTTGATGATGTAAGTGCAACTGAAAATTGGCGGTCACTGTTTTAAGCACAGAAACTGTTTTTTCTGAATAATGTGTATTGTAAGCAAATGCGACCTCCTTAGCTAGTAAGGCCCCATAGAGCAGTATATCACGATAGGTTGATCAGGAATCTGTTATTGAATGTTTGTCAGCTGTTGATGTTGAATAAAATGTTATAATCTTTGTGGTGCAGCATTGAGTCTTCCATTATATTTGCATCTGCCTGTATAATGCAGATATGCTCCATGAGCTTTTGTGAGAGAATTAATGTTTCACTGTGTAGCGCTTCGAGTGTCCTTCTTGGGATTAACAGGCAAGGAGATCAGGAATAAAACAGTCAGGTGAACCAAGGTAAATTGGCCTGAGCATGCTTGATATGCATGTGTACATACAATTGTAGATCTGCTAAAGTACAACCTTTCCTGCAAAATATGAGCCAGGAGAAATTTTCAGGAGAATCAAAATACTCTCAGGAGAATTGCAGGAGAATTTTTCCCTAATTTTACCTCTGTGGCAGGAGAATCTGAATTTTGCGGACCTGGGCAACACTGATCTAATCCCTACGTCTGACTCTAAAAGCGATCTACCAACGACGGGGTTGCCGAGTTGAGGTTTTTCCCTCATTTTGAGAGTTTTTTGAGGCCGCTGGAGGCATTTATTAGCGATTGAGGGATTTTGCGCTTATGCATTAACCATTGATTGGGTTTTTTGGGTAGTTTAAGGTACAAATTGGGGTTTTTTTGACAAGAGCATTTGGCAATCGTCGTTTTAAGTTTAGAAGAGAGAGAGAGGGTGACACCGTACCGCATTTCCCGGGGAAAGGTAGGAAATCCGGAAATGGAAATGGGAAAATGGGTAGAAAAGCCAGGAAATGGAAAAATGGAAAATGGAAACTTTTCCATTTCCTTCATTTTCAACGGAAAATGGTTCATTTCAACACAAACAACAAAACACAAAAGCATTTTTCTATTGCAACGCCTGGGAAAAACACACAGAAAGTACAAAAAAGGGATGAAACTCACATGCTACTATTTTCAATGTCTGCACATGACAACTTTCGAGTAGAACGACTAGCGGTAAGCAACCAGGGACATGCAGTCACAGAAGGTGACAACTTACGCACGCCCCTTCAAAACAGTAGACAGATCGACAGTATTGAGTTTGGCGCTTAAAAAGTTTCCAGGTTTGGTGAATTTACATCATCATTTGGAAGCGAATTCCACAGATTTAAGTATCTATGACTGAAATCATACCCAGGAAGAAATATCGGAGCAGAGCCAGAGGGACGTATTGAGCTTAAAATATTATTGGCGGAGCGAGTTACAATTATCATTTAAAGCGAAAAAATCGTCACAAAGAATATGAGACTGTCCAGTAATAATTTGAAAATACAAACACGGAAGCCAAAACGAACACGGCGTAATTCAGGGCACTTCTAAAAGACAGTTTATTTAAGCGATCGTTATAAGACAAACCGCTTTTAAAGCCAAAATACTACAGCGTGAAACTTCGCGGCTGAACTCTTTCAATACGATCCAATATCTCGAGCACGATAAGGATTCCAAAATGGAAGAGCAGTATTCAAGTGATGGACGAACATTTATCTTAAACGACGAAGTAAAAATTTCATTATCACGCGGAAAAGAGCATCGCTTCAGAATCAAATTAGAGCGTTGAGAAGCTTTTTTTAATTATTTCGTGATAGATGCTGTTGAAATTTCAAATTTTGAGAACGTTAGAACACCTAAGTCACGGACACATTCGAGAATCAGCAGGCAAAGATTGATTTTCAATGAAATATTGATGTTTTGAATTTTTATAACCCATGTACAGAACAGCATTTATTGATAGATATCTGAAGCTGCCATTCACGCGACCACATATAAAGCTTGTTAAGATCATTTTGAAGTACAGCGTTACAAGTAGACAAATTATACAATTTGACATCTTCGGCAAATAAGCGTATACAACTATTGACATTATCGCATAAATCATTTATATAAATTAGCAAAAGGGTTGGCCCTATCACACTCCCTTATGGGACACCGCTGGAGACATTTAGGCTATCTGAAAAAAGAACCATTAACAACTATAGTCATGGCCTCTAAAAAAACCACGTTTCATGTTTTTTGCATATATATTCATTGTGCTACAGCAATCCCCAGTCTAGAAACTTATATAATCCGAGCAATGCTCCCATCGATGCTCCATCTTACACCACTTAGTTGATTTCATGAGATCCTTTTAGTCATGGAGAAAAAATCGATCAAAGTCAAAACTAAAAAAAAACCAGCAAATTCCACTTTGCGGAAGTAAAAAAAAAACCATGGGAAATAAAAAAAAACCACCCCCAAAATGTTATGCGAAGTGCGTGGTTTGCAGCGTAAAATAGTTAGTTGACATTAAATGATCGTATTTTGTGAAAAAATTCATTTTTTACGATATTTCCGTCCATTTTATCACATTTATAAAAAATCAATAATTTTTTCTGAATTTCATTAAAAGTTCTATAAATTTGCAAATAAAGTTTTCAAGTGATAAAAACAACTCAGAGTGATCAATTCTACATCATCTGCAAGGATTCAGTGCAAAATTATACAACTTGATGAAAAGTAATTCCGTTGCCATGGCTTCTCATACCTAGCATTGGTTTTTTTAGGTTACAGTGGTTTTTAGGTTACAATCTAACCTTTTTGGCAGTTTTTGGTGATTACCATTTTGTGAAAAGTAAATATCAGGCATCGTGTAAGGTGCTATGAGGACATTCCTGCTAAGTTTTGTAAAAAATGGCGCTGGTTTTTTTAGGTTACAACTGGTTTTTTTAGGTTTGACTTTGAAGGTATACTGTAGCTATGTGGATGACATAGGAGAACTAAATTTTTTTCTGACATTAGTCTACAAGGGAGCCTAACGTGAAAACATAAAAGATTCCAGCAAATATGAATACGGATAGAAATACTGACCCTCGAAAAAGCTTAGAAAAATCATAAAAACATAAGACGATTCTTAGGAACTTTTCTCCGACAAATTTATATCTCAAGTTTCTGCGAATGAGTCCGGAAAGAGATCGGGGTCAGCTGTAACCCCCATGGCAAAAGTAAGCTTGTTTGCCCAAAAGTATAATATCATCAGTCATCTCCTTTTGGTTCCCGAAGAAAAGGGGCGGTTTTTTTTAGGTTACAAATTGACTGGGTTTTTTTAGGTGTTGCCAGCACTATACGCATTGAGATCGAGAGGATAAGAAAGATCTAAGCCAGTTAAAAAGGAAGCCATGCAAGCCATATGCAGACAGTTATGAAGTAATTTAGTATGGGAGATAATCAAAAGCTTTTTTTAAAATCAACAAAAGTTACATCAATTGTAGTTTTTTAATAATACATTTTGCCCAACTATTTCTACATTTTTCTAGCAATTGTGTTTCGCATGATCGACCTTTTAGAAACTAAATTAAAGAGGAAAGCAAATTTTTTTTATTCAAATACTCAAGAATTTTATTATTAACGATTTTTTTCCATAATTTTACAAGGAGAGCAACACAAATAAATCGGACGATAATTTTCAACACAACTGTGAATCACCTTTATTTTTGAAAACAAGAATTACATTTGCCGACGCCACAATGTTGGGACTAAAACCGACTTAAAAGATGTTTCAAAAATAGAAGCAAGAGGAGAGGAGAGTAAATAAGCTAGTTTTTTGATAAAATAAGCGCAGAGGCTGTCAGGGCCTAATGCGATACTTGGTTTAGATTCGCAGATAGCTCTGTAAACGTATCTATATCAAATTGTATAGTCGATAAGGATGAAAAAGGTACGAGCCTGAAAAAAAAAGAGGAAGAGTCTTATCATCAAGAGTAAAACAGAAGCAAAATAATAAAGCAGTTATTAGGCTTCTTCACAATCGTTATCTAATTCAACACCGTTAGGAAAAGGCAAAGGAAATGAATTTTTATCGATTTTTAAGCGGGAATTAACAAAATTGTAAAAGTTTTGGATGTCGCCTTGATTTTAAAACTTTTAGTTCTTCATTCGCGAAAAAGGTTTTGGTTTCACTTTTTATAGATTTACAGAAACTATAATAGATAATCCGATTAGCTTGAGTTTTAAACTTTTTGTATTTATTCCATAACTTAGTTTTTTGAATATAAATTTACAAATATTTTTAGGAGAAGGCTTTCTTAGAATTTTTTTGTACTTTTTTAGGTATGAGATCAGAACTAATAGTTTGCAGAACAGATACAAAAACATTATACATATCATCCGCCGAAGTACATTGGTTTAATAAATCAGGCCAAGAAATACAGGCTAGACAAATAGAGATCAATTCGTAATTTGCTTTTCGAAAAATTAAGACGAAAAGGTATGTTGTTCAACCTTTTCGACCCATGAATTTCAAAAGTAATAGAATTATGATCACTATCAGAAAAGGAGGTAAAATTTTCGCGTCAGTGGCAAGATTAAGTGAAAAGAGCAAATCTAAAATATTATTATTGTGAGTTGGACTATGAATTTGTTGTTCCAAACCAGTTGTACACAATGCATCAGCAAAATAATGTAATTATGGGATCCGGGGGAAAAGTATTGGAAACCCAATTAATTTTATGATTAAAATCAATTAACAATTATCAGTGATAAGACATTAATTATATTCAATTGAATTGCAAAGATTTACGTATAGATTAATTACAGTTGGAGGACGATATACAGATAAATCTAATTTCGATGATTTACAAGCAATCAAAAATTAAAATTTCACTGAAGTGAAGAAAGACAGGAATTTTGATAATTTTTATGTAAACACTAGATGCAGTGTGCACATTTTTTGGAATAGCGGGTGTGTGTGTGTGATACCAAATTTTGCTTTATGGGTGCGGTGTTGCACTTTAAAAATACGGTATGGCAAGGTGGCGGGTTCAGTAGTGAGATAAAGCATAATATAAATAGGCTAAAAAATGCTCCATTTTTTGTCCGCTGAATGCAGTTACTTACTGTGTGCAAAACTCAGACTAATCTTCAAGTTGATTGTCTTTTTCTTTGCAGACTACTCTTCAACATGAATGAATTTGCAAACTAAAGATATGCAAATTGCCAATGATTGAAACCATTGACCAATATGAGTAATATATTTGCACTTTGCAGAATACACCGTTTAGACACTTGTTGTTGTCATTCTCTTCTCTAAAGAAGGTCTACGACGTTTTCGCGCCAGCAACTTTAAAAAATATTCGAACTACATTAATTTTGAAGCAATTTTGGTAAATTATACATTCAGAATCGACGAGTATTCATTTGTGTAACAGACTGAAAAAACCGTAGGAAATCCAGTGTATTTTAGTAGATGCCTGTATTATCCCATTAAAGCCAGAGATATCTCTGTAAGTAATTTGTACCATCATTGCAGCGAATTGAATGAGCTTTCAGATTTGCAGGTATTATACTGCAATCATAACGCCGAAATGTGAATAATTAATATTATTGCACGAGTGGTGGCATGCCAAAAACGGCAGTGCGCTAAACGCCCTACTTGGTCTTGGGGTGCAAAAATCAGCAATGTCACGAAGAAAGCATTGCTGCATACAGGCGATCTCTACTCGCGCTAGAGGGCGCTTGAACTGATGCATGTAAAGCTGGCACCTAGACTCTTCTTTTTTAAAAGAATAATTTGCATAATTGGAATTAACCATAAGAGAGCTTGAACATGTATCTGCAGTCCAGAGGGTAACTAAAAATATGACTCATTACAAGTAGATGTTCGCTTTTCCAATTTGTACTGGTACGTTAGAACACACTGTTATACATTTTGGTTTTTCATTAACGCGCCACTGCCTCAGAATCGTTTTGTCTTTTCTGTAAATCTAATATATTATTATCCGCCACCCGCTGTTTTATCATAATATTTTTAGCGGGTGCGGGTGTGCGGGTAGCAAAATTTCGGAATAGCGGGGTGCGGGTGCGGGTACCAAAAAAGAAGCGGGGTATTGTATAGGTGCGGGTGCGGGTATCCGGGGCTTTGCATCCCTAGTAAACACGTATTTGCAGAAACTATAAGTCTCACCCCCGCATTTACCAGGACGGTCACGAACGAAAAACTTTGATAGTCTATTCTGAAATCTCGCAAAGTAGACTATCTGGAATATCGAGATAAAGCCAAGATTCACAACACAGCGGTTGTATCAAATTCTTTGCTATTTAGTAAAAGCTTCAAATCTACCGAATTTATATTAGCAAGCTCCTTTGAAATTAAAAATACAAACTTTTTAAACGCAAAACATTAGAAGCGAAGCGCAACTACCCATATTTTTCAACGAAGTGCCAGGCTTTTTGAATTGACTGGCGGTTTAGAACGTAAAGAAAACCGTTGGGAGTCCCGACGCTTCTTGACACAATCTGGCGAGAAAATCGATGAAGTATGTGCCAGATCGCCATTGGAAATCTCGTTCAACGGAGCTCACCGACCAACTCACGTTGACGTTGGCGTTGGAGGTAGGATAAATCTGGGCGTGCTTCTGAGGTTAGGTAAGGACCGGATTTCGGATTTTTCTTGCTGAGTCAATGTACGCAGCGTAACAAAAGATCTCTTAGTTTGACTGTTTGACTATGCAAATCCTTCAAAAACGAGGCTTGCTAGGATTAGATGGTCCGTCGCAAAACAGTGTACCATATCATCGGATTTCAGTTGCAAATCGGTGTTATGGCTGTCAATGAGCAGATTTCTAGGCAACAAAGTCATCATCAGAATCCGCAAGGCTAAACTAAACAGCATTAGATTTTTTCGATTCTAGTTTCTGATTCAAGCCATAGAATAAGTAGTTGAATATTCGGTAGATTAGAATCGGCTCTAAACAGAGTGAGCTTGGAAATTTCGATCAGATAATTCAGACAGTTTCTCATTTACGCATGTTTTAAAAGAGAATGCAAGATGGTTCCAAAATTTTCGGTCGCTAATGTCAATCTCATGTCGTTTCTCACCAAATTTCACTATTTTTTTTTGAAGAGATTTTGGGAGCGTAACTAGTACGGAAAGGTTCTACAGAAGATGAAAAAACGAAAATTGTTCATTCTTTAGTCTTTTTTCACTAAATTCACCTTCTGTGGAATTGACCTTCCAGATCCGAAAAAATCTTTATCCAACTTCCGACTACAACGATTTCGCTGCAGATGGAAAATCGCAGGAAAATGGAAAAATAGGCAAATCTCGGAAATGGAAAATGGAAAATGTGAAACTGGAAAATGGAAAATTTTCCATTTCCCCATTTTCAACGGAAAATCGATTAATTTTCAAAATTTTCGGTCGTAAATGTCAAATCATGTCATTCTCACCAATTTCTTTATTTTTGAAGAAATTATAAAGCGTAACTAAAAATGGAAAAATTCAAAACAAAAATGGAATGAACAATTTTTCGTTTTTCCATTTTAATAGACTTTCCATTTTAGTAATACTTTCATAATTTTTTCAAAATAGAGAAATTTGGTGAAAAGCGACATGAGTTTGACATCTACGACCGAAAAATTGTGAAAAAATTATTCATTTCAATTCCTCAAAAATAAATAAAATGGATAGTTTTCGATTTTCTATTTTCCTCATTTTCCATTTCGGAGCTTTCAGAATTCTATTTTTTCCATTTTTCTCGGCAATTTTCCATTGTCTGCACCGAAATCGTTGTAAAGTCGAAGCGGATAACTAATTTTTTCGGATCTGGAAGGTCAATTTCTTCAAAAGATGGAGAATTATGGAGCGAAAAGACTAAGAAATGAACAATTTTTAGTCTTTTCCATTATTTTGTAGACTTTTCCGTTTCCATGGCGCTAATAGATAAAATCTGTGAAATGATTATGAGTTGACATTTACGACCGAAAATTCTGTAAATTAAACACTTTTCCGTTGAATATAGTGGAAATAGAAATTTTCCATTTTCCATCTACTATTTTCCATTTCCTTGGTTTTAACCCACTTTTTCCATTTTCCATTTTTCCAGGCGTTACCATCTTTTTCCATTTTTCCATTTCCATTTTCCATTTCCCGGCTTTTACCCATTTTCCATTTTCCATTTCCATTCCGGCATTTCCGGATTTTACCTATTACGCTCGCATTTCCCTAGTGACTTGGTTGACAATATAAATCCAGACCACAGTTTTTTTTCCACTTTTTGGTCTATTTGTTATCAAACCAAAATTTTAGGAAACAGAAAATTTTTGGCTTAGGTTGGCATTTGTGGAAAAGTTTGTAATGCTAACAAATGCGTTTTAGAGAGGTGTGAAACTTCAAAAATTTTTAATGGAATTCTTACTGGTGGATTAATCTCTAAGCTTCGCGCCGACACCAATTGCAGCATTTTTGCTCGACAATCTGGTCTTAGAACTTCACTAACGATTGAAAATCCTTATATTCTGCAACGGATTTGGTTAATTTTGTCACGCAAACAATGCGTTTTAGAGAGGTTAAACTACAAAATTTTTTGACTGAATTCTTACCTGAGCATTAATTTTTAAGCCGCAACCGCGCCAATTGAAGCATTTTTGACGACAATATGGTCTAGAACTTCTCAAGCTACGATTGAAAATTCTTATCTTCTGAACGTATTATGGTTAAGCGCTCACTCTCGGTGATCTGCGTGTCCTGTTGCTGACATTTTAGTCATATGTCGTTTCACCAGATCTATAATGTTTCGCACAGCTGTCTTTATTTATACCATGTCTTGTACGTTTTGGCAATAAATCTGTTTGCTCGTTTTGTTTGTCAATGCATGCATGTCGCAGAGAGGTAAAAACCGCAAAACTTTTTCGAAGTCTTACTTGTTAATGATTTTTGTGCCGCGCCGCGCAAATTGCAGCGTTTTTATCGACACCTCGGCCCAGACTTCACTAACGATTGAAAATCCTCAACCTTTCTGCACGGATTTTGGGTTTGTTTTTGCAATAGCGTAAAAATGCGTTTAGAGAGCTAAAATTTTCAAATTTTCTGCGCTTACGCGCCATTTGATAAATTGCAGTGTTAATTGTCAAAAGCGACTTCAGAATTAGTTAAAATGCTTATATTGAATGCGAAGTTGAAATCCAAGTCATACATTGAATTAACGCATACTGATCATTATATTTCTTGCAGAGCGCGAAATTTCTGTACAACAAAGCATCAAACACCGCTGTTGCTGCATGTGCACATAGGATTTTCTATCTCTAAAATACACTGATTTTAACCCATGGAGCAGTTGATCGGCCGGGCTAACAAAATACCGGCCCGGTCGCTCTGCTGCACGGTGCTTGGTACCTGGCCCGGCCCGGGCTTATATAACTAAATCAAACATGCCTGTTGCTTTAACATAATGTTATGCGTAGTGATACATATTTATAAAAAATTCTTACATTTGTTAGTCGTCAAACGCAGTGGCTTACCGCCAAGCATCCAAGAAGATTTTTTGGAATTCAAGCTCTGCTAAATATTTAGAATCTTTCTAAAAATAAACCAAGTAGTTAGCACAGGATTTTGGTAGCATTATTCAAACAAGAACAAAGTTTTTAATGCCACAATAGCGCGCCATGATTCCATTATTGGGTGGCATGTGCAGAACTAAAACACGGTTTGAAAAAGCACAGGTGTTTCATGTAGATATTTAGTGTTGAAATTGGAGCATTAAATTTAAGCATTCAGGCGGCGGCGATAGCGACTATAGATATGGCCAGATGGAGAAGATATGCGGTTAGCCGATATTAGAACTCAAACTAGAAGCGTACATTGACGTCAATTGAAATTGTGTAGTGTATAGTATAGGACACGTATTGAAGCCATAGTATGCAGCCGCCAGGACCAATCCTGAAATTTTTACAGAAATTTTTTGTTGATTTTTCGAGTGTAGCAATTGTGTCCAGAAAAATTGAAGTTAAAAAAGGCAAAACGTACAAAATTTTTCGAGCGCTTCGCGTTGAGCCCTTTACTATTTTATTGCTTACATAGGATCCGAATGAGTTCAAAAGTTTAAATTAGCTAAAATAATCGATCAATTCACATCACTTCAGTGATTTATTGCTCTATTTGTTCGTTGAAATCGAAACTGGCGCATGCTTGTTGAGCATAACAGTAACGTGCGAAAATGACTGCAGTACCAGTTTATATATTCGCTGGTTTGTCTTGTCTTGTTCTTTCAAAGGACAGGACACGTAATCCTGTTTTAAATGGAAGGAATGGCCAAATTTTCTTATATTTTTGGGCAATTTTCGTTTTCTGAATTATATCCTGTTAACAAGAAGGCCATAGTAGACCTGAAAACGATAAAAAACAAAATTTTCATCGATACATCTTCTTTTATATCTTATTGGCAGAACACCCTTTGCTGCAGCTCTATACTTAGATGAGGTCGAAAAGCGCATTTCAGCTCAGAAATCTTTTGTACAATGTAGGACTTCATCTAATTTTAAGTGTTTTGGGCTGGTTTGCCGAAATTAATTTGTCTGTTCTGTATGATTTAAGCGGTATAAATTGTGTCTAAAGAGCTAAAAACGTCAAAATTTTCCGGCGCATGGCATGCTGCTAGAAGCTATTGTTCTTTCTTTTGTAAGGCTTCCTTGCGATTGCTTTTAATGAGCCTAAATGAGGCAAAATATCACAGAATATCAGTATTCACAGGCTACAAATGTTAAGGACTGTGAAAGATTACTAAATTCTTGGAATGCTTTGCGCCTCTTATGATTTCCGAATTGTTTGTCAATCAAAAGACCGTAAATTCTACATGAAAACGGTAAAAATTTCAAAAATTTCCGGCGTTTCGCGCCGATAAACATTTTTGTATTTCTGATCGTCAGAAACCCTTAAATTAGCTAGGCATAAGCAGCACTGCAGCGTCGAAAAACTCAGTTTTATTATAGGTGCATAACTTCACTAACATTCAATGCAAAATTAGTCTTAAAAAATTTTTTGTGTATGCCCCCGAACCAAAATCCTGGCTACGCCTCTGATTGAATCGTTGTATTGAAGATGATAGCACATATGAAGTTGACAAGTATATGATAATGAGCAGGTGGGCAGAAGTAAGGCGAATGGACTTGAATAGAATCACAGGCTAGCAAATTCACAAGAAATACGGACAGCAGCTGAAATAGTAAACGTCTAAAATATTAACGATAATTATTTGGAGCCTAGGTTGAGGCTCCGTGGGTTTCAGCCGGGCCCGCGCCCTTCGGCTCAGTGACCGGCCGGGCCCGGTCCAGGCGAGTTCCCGGTCGATCACTGCCCAGGAGCCCTATTTTTAATGTTTTTAGACCTCTAAAAAAAAGTGGAAAAAGGTCGGAAAAAGTGGAAAAAAATTTTGGGTCTGATCTATAATGTCAGCCAAATCGCTGGGAAAACTGATGAACCAGACCCAAAAACTTTTGCCATATTTTTCACTTTTTCTACACTATATGTGGGGGAGGTGGTGTATAATCCAATACTAATACTTTATTCGGAATGAACGCAAGGAATTAAAATCACAAGTAATATAAGATGGCAAAGTAAAAAATCCGAAATGTCCTGTATCGTATCCTACTTCCACTGGCAAATAGTGAATTGAGCTCACGTTTGCCCCATTAAAAATTCCCAAAATCAGCCTTTTTTTTAATTTTTCTTAAATGTCTCAACATCTGGAGAATTTCGAATTCCTATATTGTGGAAGATCGTTCCGAATTCTAGCTGATATAGTAATAAAACAATATTTTTTCGATCAAGTTGAAATTTACCTGAATAGATCTGATTTTCAAATGCATTCCTAGTGCGCGAAAGACCATAAAATTGATAAAAATCTTCAGAAGGTAAGAGATTATTATGAATAATATGACAGGTTTTGCTTACAGATGCTGTCTGTTTATACTAATACTTTATTTGGAAAAAAACTTCAGGGGTAAAACAAAGTCGCAAGGAAAATAAAATAGCTTAGTGTAAAATGCGAAATGTCCTGGACACACAGGCAAATAGATTGCGCTCACGTGTGTCCCATCAAAAAATTGCCAAAATCTACCTTTTTCAATTTTCTCTTAAATGTCTCAACATTTGGAGAATTTCGAATATGTCAGCACAAATATTTGTGACATTTAAAATGTTTCTAAACTTTGCATTTAAAACTACCTACTTATATAAATTTGCCCATCTATATTATTAGTTATACGCGTCCAACGTGAAAAATGGATGTCACGTTCTTGACTAGCGCATTCAAATATGATGGAAATTGTAAAAAGATTTTCGATCTATTATTCTAGGTACCTATGTTAAATTGAACAAGTGCCATTAAAATTGATTTTTTATCTCATTATGTGTCCTTTTGTTCAGTCGCTGTTTTATCATGTATTTGTGTTTTACCAAATTTCGTGTATTTTTTGGACAATAAATATTTCTTGTCTTTGTCATGTCTATAAGGATCGATAGAGTTAAAAATTGATTGAGGGGCCAAGTGCGCTGCCTAGTCCGATTGCGCTGCCAAGTCTGAGTGTGCTGCAAGGTCCGAGTGTGCTGCCATAGTCGAGTGCGCTGCCATAGTCAAGTGCGCTGACAGGGCCAAGTGCGCTGCCAAATAAACAGCATGTAGTTACGCATTACGCAAGCACGTAAGTAGGTAGGTACATCTGTTCAATTATCTTTTTCCTACCGCTTTGTCTCTGAGTAGGGACGATTGATCACAGTGGAATCCATAAGCCTTTTTAGGGAGATTTTAAGGAAGATCAAGACCCCAAAATGGCTAACTGATTCCATCAAAAATGGATTTTTTCAGACCGATCCACCAGAATTTCCAAGCTTTACATACATAGTAATACCGTATTTTAGGCAGCCTCTTAGCAGATGTACAATGTTTACATATTATAACTTATTGTTAGTAAGAAATATGTACTTATATATTATTCCAATGCTGAATTTAGCTCAGATATCTATTATCGTTTTCCATCAAGTTGAGTGCACATAGATAAGTAGGTATGTACATGCAGACAAATGTACGTAACTATTATTCGTGATAATGAGTGATTCTTGTGTATAAGTAACACAAAACATTCAATTAACCGATAAGTCGTAGGAAAATTAATTAAAAAACACGTAACACTTGTTCTTAATTCTACATTTTAGCGCTACTCGACTTTTCCTATGAGATGACGTGTTAGCCTCAGATAATAATGTACTTCGTCATCAGAAGCTGAAACTCATGATTTTGCAAAGCACCAGCGTCGAAATTAGGAACATTCACAGTTTTTTATTTTTGCACAGGACAAAGATTTTGAGACTCGTACAAAGATTTTGGAGCGATCTTTGTACATCTTTGTACACAAAGTATAGGCAGTTTTCGGTCGATTTTCGATTGTACAAAAAAATCGAAGCTTTCTGTACAAAAAAGAAAACAGTGGGAACATTCCATATATGCGCAGTCACTCCTTCAAATCGAAATTTCGTAGCATGGATTCCGGCATCTAAAGCAACATACGTGGGTGAAATTCCTATAGTGCTAGGAAAATAGAAATTTTTTTTTCGTTTCTGCACTCATTGCAAGTGCGAGGTTGAGCGCAATTAGGAAGTGTTTTTTTGTTGCAAAATTAAGGTCAGAAACCGAAAAAAACAACAACTTCCTCAAAAAGTGCTTGAAATCAACTACGAATCATTACTTAATGTAGTATTTATGCTATTTAGTGGTTTAAGATAATACCAAAGCAATTTTAGCTCAAAAACCTTCGGCTACCTTCAAATAAATGCGATTCATCTCAAGCTAAAATGCTATACTTTTGTTCTGCTGTATAGAGGCACTATTGACCTCGAATCTTTTAATATTTTGCATTTGTATACCTACGGTAGCTGTTTACATAAGTAGTCTGCTGGAGAAACATCGTTTTTCAGTAATCAGCGGAAATAATGCGCTCACAACGCGGTAATATCTATTTGGCAGCGCACTCGGCCCTATCGGCGCACTCGACTATGGCAGCTCACCTGACCTCGGCAGCGCTCTCAGACTTGACAGCGCACTCGACACCGCCCTTAAAAATTGGGTCGGCGGTTTAGACTTGTTACGTCTAAACAAAGTTAAGATGTTTAGTCGATATATTTTCAATTTAGTTCGACCAATATAATTTTTACATACATTATTGGACTATTAGACGACAATGGCGAAAGCGATTTTTTTGGAGAATATGGAGCTTCTTCGTTTCGAAGAATGGATTGAAAAGCGAAAAATTGCCTTCTGCCTGAATGAGTATTCAATTTTATTTTGTCAGTTAGTCTTATATATTCCGTAGCTGAATCAAGCTTATTTGACTATAATAAAGAAAAACGGGCGGGATCCGTCACTACCTACCAGCGTAGATGCTCACCACGCCGATCTGGGAGGGGTCAGTTTTATGGCCTTCATTTTGTCTCATTTTCCCTTCTTAAAATTTTCCAATTTTCCATCCTTAAGTCTACCCCCTAGACTCTAGAATGGGAAAATAAAAATTTACCGCTGTTTTATTTCTTTCATCTCTGTCAAAGCACACCAGTAACTCTTGGATACATGTCTAACCCAAATTTTAGGAAGTTTTATGGTAATTCAGTCATGCACTTTTTATTAAAAGGACATTTTAAAGTGTTGGTCGATGATATGGAACGCAAACTGGAAGCATACAAGAAGGGACGTACGCACAGAATTTTTTTAATGGGAGAGGGCGGTGCGGTTTTAAAATTGTTGACCCTAAATTTCGGAATATGTTCGCCGGAGCACCAAATAAAGTGCATTTTCTGACGTTTCCGAACATGGTCTATCCGTTAAGCTAATAAAATTCAAACTTTTCGAAAAAATCTTATTTTCCCTCAATAAGCTACGAAAAATGACGTATTTTTTGGCTGAGCTTGGCCCTAAATTTCGATAAAGAGATGCCAATTTTCATGCATTTCCTTACCTCTCCAAAATTATTTTTGGTCTAAGGGGAGGGCGGCCGACCCCCCCACCCCTGCATACATACGCCCATGCATGCATATAAAATCACGATATATTTAGGTTACAACATAGTTTGAGCAAATTTTGAAAGAAATAATCCCAAAATTTGCTGAGCAACGACGAAAGCTATTGCACACCTTCTATTTTGTGAAAATTGTTGCATTTTTAATTGTGATCATCGTCATTCTGGTCCGGACAACAAGTTCTGTGGCCATAATTATTAATTTTTTTATTAGCAACTAAGTCTCAAGTTTCGCTTCAAGTGTAATTAATTTCAGATATTTAGGTCGAAATACGCATGCACTATATTCGTATAATACTACGACGACTTATGTCATATATACATAACACTACACGTAGTGACGCATATTACGATTTTTATCATTTTAGTGGAGTTTTTTCAATTTTTATTATTTTATTGCATAATGTTATTGCTTTTTTATTTTTTATTTTGTTATTTTATAAGAATTTTATTTTTATTTAAACATAGTGTTTCAAATGCGCATTATTCTTCGTCAAAAATCACTGAAACCATTAATCTTTGCTCGACTATTCGACATTCTTTGAACAGTCTGAAGTAAACAATGCTTAAACAAATTTGATTACATATTTCTATTTGTGTTTTATATTTATAGTAAGGCAATTTAAGCAATTGGAGAGCTTTTTGTAACAGGTCGTCGTTCGATCAAGTGAACTACAAGGGCATGCAATACGTCATGTATTTTCTGATGGGTTTCTTGCGGGACAAGTCTGGCAAAATTTACCAGGACAGTTTCAAGTGAACCAGCGCTTCGTTTTAATTTGGAATAATTTTAAAGTAGTCTGGATAATTCTAAACTAATTATTTCAAATTCATATGTTCGTGTAATAGAAGTTTTATGATTTATAACATTAGATTAAATATTTTCGACATTTTAAATCTGTAATTCCACTATTCAATTTTCCTTTTCGCTATATTCGGCTAGAAAGTGTGCTAAGTGCTTTTAATCGTTTTCTCTAATTTGTGATTAAAATAAGCGAATTTCGTCTCATTTCAATATGTAAATCACTGATAGACCTTATTTTTAGTTGAGAGCTTATCGTAGACTCCAATAGTGATGAGCAACCGCACCACATGATCTGTAGTAGGGCTAATCGTAGATGCACAAGGTCAGGACAATACATGCACAGCATGGGATTTCTGGGGGAGAATTATAAAGTGCCTTTTTCGGGTCCAAAAAATGGTAGGTAGGTGTTAAAAACATCGTTTTTCAGCGTTTCTGACTATGTTCTATCTTTGTATAGCATAAAAACATTAAAAAATTGCCAAAAAAATGGAAAAATTCGGAACGATTTGAACAAAATATAGTCAAAATAAGGTATAATGGCGCAAAGCGCCGAAAATTTGGCACTTTTGAGCAAATAAATAGCTAAAAACGCGTTAAAAAGTATCTTTTCTACAAATTTTTAGAAAATTTTCGGTAACTTTCAAAACATCGCTGATTCTGGGGAGGGGGTGAAAAATTTTTCGCTGGGGGGGTTAACATTTTCCTGGGGGGCTGGAACCTCCTCCCCAAACCCCCCAAGATCATGCATGGTTAGGATCAGCAGAGGAGTAAAATATCAGAAATTCAAACCAGAAAATTTAGTGTTTACGATTGTTTTTACTATCCATACGACAAAAATGATCAAAATTGCATATAAAACGCTTTTTCATCCTTATATCGCATTCTCTAAAAGAATTTTTAGTCCATTTTGACTGCATGACATCTCTTTAAACACTTTAAAATACAAAAATTGATAAATTAGGCGAAAATTTTGATTTTTTTACCATTTTAAAAAGATGCAGAAAATGTTCTATCAGCTCAAAATCGCCGGTCAGTATCTGTCAGGCTGACCGTTCAGCGGGAGGTAATATCCGTTCCTGAACCCCTTCTCTATATGCATATAAGCGGAGCTTTTTATTAATCAGGCATGTATCTCTCTGTCTCTCTGGGGATGCGGGTGGAGGGTTCGTACTTACCTCAAAATTCGGAAAAATAGGACTTTTTAAACCTTATTTTGTGCTATTTTTGGCGTTTTTGGGCTTAGTCCCCCCAAAATAGGGCGGCCAGCTACTAGGGATGTGCCGGTTAACCGGAACCGGCTGGAACCGACTATCTTTTTGGAACCGGAACCGGAACCGAGAACCGATTTTTTTATATTCTAAGAACCGGAACCGGAACAGATTTTTTGATTTTCTAAGAACCGGAACCGGAACCGACGGTTCATACTTACGCAAGAACCGGAACGGGAACCGGAACCGAAATTCTTGTTTTCCAAGAACCGGAACCGAACCGATTTTTTGAAAAACCTGGAACCGGAACATCCCTACCAGCTACATGCTTGTTTTAAATCATACATATATTTAACGGATCAAAATTTTGGGAGGGAGGGCGGAAAGCGAGTAAAACGACCTATATTTTTGGCAAACAATGGCAGAAAGCTCCTAAAAAGGTACTGAGTTAGATATTAAAATTTGACCGGATGCATCATACGCTGGATAGGGGATGAGAATGATATTATATCCGGCTAAAATTCCGACAAATCAGATCGAATCAACTGGTTTCGGAAAAACGCTAGATATTTTAGGGGAAATTTTGAGGCCACGGTCGTGAAATCCAGCTCCGTTATCGGAATTTGTAACAAAAAACGGCTCTTTTGTTATAGTTGCACATACGTTTTTGTTTTTCTGATTTTGTTCTCTAGTTTTCGAAGTTTTGGATTTTTATTCAAATTTTTTTTGCAAAAGTTCTTTGTTATGAATTAGAAATTGCGGGTTAATTAGCTTATATTTTTTTAAATTTTTTTTTTTATTTTTTTAATTTTTTAATTTTTTTAAATTTTTTAAAATTTTTCTTAAATTTTATTTATTTATTTTTTATCTTTATTTTTCTATTGATTTATTAGCTACAAAAATGGTCGCAATTTTTCGATTTTTTTCCCACTATTGTCATAGCTTTTCAATGTTTTAATAAATTAGACATTTAGCGGATTCTTCGTAAAAAATTCGAAAATGCCGACTTGTTGACTTTTCAATTTATTATTGATTTGCAAAAAATTATCTCTATACCTCGAAAAAATGAATTATTTTTTAAAACTTCTAGAATATTTTTTTGTTACAACAATAAAGCTTATTGTAACAGCTCATTTATTGTGCAGAATATGCTGGCCGGTGTACAGTAAAAAGGACGAGACGATTTTCCGCCAGACGTGTCTAAATATACTAAAAGAACTCAAATCAGTTAGTGTTTCTTAATCTCAAATAGCAGCTTAAGTATTTACGTAAAGGAACTATCCTTAAATTTACAGGCGGACGAATTAGCCAGTAAATTGGTTGCATTTGCCGCCGGAACCATAGTCACTCCGGTCGGCCCAAAATTATACAGATTACTGAGCGGCTTATCATCCTATGTTTTAGCTGTGCGGGCTAACATTGGTTAGTTATTATAATAATGCACTCGCTATGTATAAAAAATATGATTAATATATTTTTAATAAAACAAAAAATTTTGACTGAAAAGAACAGTTACGCATCGAAAATACAAGATTTCGGCGTTTCTGGCCATGTTTTATCATTCTGGAATATAACAACGAAAAATTTTCGAAAACTTAATGAAATTGGGAGACGTTTATGAATGGATATTTTAAAATCGACTCCGTGGGCTAAAAAATGCGCTTAGAACGGCATATTTCCTTAAAATTTATTCAAAAATTATGGTAAGCAGCATTACGCGGGTGAAAATTCAAAATATTTATCGAAATTTTGAAAAATTAGTTGAATTTTGACTTAATTTTTTAATATTTGACGATTCTGCGGGGCCATAAGTGGGCAAGACCCCGTAAAATTCCCAAAATCGCATTTGGTCATTAACTATATTGTGATATTAAAAATCTGTGTACTACGGCGATCGCATGCTGCGAAAAGTAATACTAGAACCTTTACATTTCTAACGTGGCCCATGCTGCCGCCCTATATAGGTACTCGTACATGATCTTAGGGGTAGAAGTTTTTCTTGGGGGTTTCATTCTGTTCTCCAGGAATTTTTAAACCTCCACCCCACGAATTCGCGATTTTCCAAAAAATTCGCTGAAAAGGTGCTGTTTGAGCGTTTTTAGCAAAAGTGCCAAATTATCTGCACTTCGCATACCCGTTTTTTGACCATATTTTATCCAATTTTTCTAAATTTTTTGATATATTTGACATTTTTCATGTTTTTACGTTCTAGAAAGATAGAGCATTGTCAAAAATGCCAAAAATGATGTTTTTGACACGCATCTATCGTTTTTGACGCGTACAGTGCTCGCCACAAAATTGAACAATAAACAGTCCATTAAGTTTATTTAGGAACGCTTTTGCACGACCTGAACACTTACCTAAACAGACGCTTAATGATGGCGCGCGTGTGCGCATTACATATGTACAGAGCAGGCACGTATCTCTGGGGGAATGGGTTTGGAGTTCGGACCCCCCTCAAATTCAGAAAAATCGGAAAAATAGGACTTTTAAACGTTATTTTGTGCTGTTTTTGGCTTTTTTGGGCTTAGTCCCCCGAAAATTGTTGTTGGTCCCTGCAAAATAGGACGACCAGCTACGTGCCTGGTACACACATAATGCATATGATATTGCGTACATAATGCGCACATGCGCGCTATTATCATGCGTCTATTTAGGTAAGCGTTTAGGTCGCGTTTTCTTAAACTAAACCATGTAAGGATCCTGTTTAGGTTTCGGGCGTTTAGGTCGTGAAAAACCGCTCCTAAATAAAGGTATATTGTTTATTGTTATTGGTTATTTATTGGTTTATTTATTGATTATTTATTTATTTATTTATTTATTAATTATTTATTTATTTATTATTTATTTATTATTTATTTATATATTTATTTATTTATTGGCTGTTTATTGTTCGAATTTCGTGGCGAAAACTCTTTCTAACGAAAAAAAGGTATTTCAGAAAGATTTTTTGGTTTCATCCCCAGAATTCCCATACTACGCCTGGCTGTAAAACAGCTATTTACGAATATTCAAGAAATTTATGGCTTAAAAATGTAAAAAAAGGCTTCCAACACAGATGGCACATTGTTGGTTAGCTCCAACCCGGCAACGAAAAAACCAACGAGAAATTCCTTACTTGAGCATCTGCGCCTTAAGAACGATCAATATTTGACAGGTATTGCCAAATATGAGCACGATTTTTCTATCGAAAAGGAAGAGTTCGCCGCTGCACTCAAGTAAGAACAGAGCTTCAAGGATAGATCAAATTCCAATATTTGAAATTTAAAATTGAAATTTTAAATTCGAATTCGAAATTTATATTCTGATTTTAGTCGAGAAATTTATTTTTCCTCATTTTGAAGGTTTCCAAGTACATAAGATTAGTATGATTGATAACATTGAAATTTTGGCACCATACATGCACAGCATGGGAATTCTGTGGGGGGGGGGTTAGAATTTAAATTGCCTTTTTTGGGCCTGAAAATAATGGGCACGCGTCAAAAAAATCGTTTTTCAGCCTTTCTGACGATGCTCTATCTTTCTAGAGTATAAAAATGAAAATTTCTGAAAAATTTGAAGAAATTGAACGAAGTTTAGTTAAAACATGAGTATATGGCGCGAAGCGCCAAAAATTTGACACTGTTGAGCAAATGGATTGCTAAAAACGCTTGAAAAAGCACCTTTTTTCGGATTTCCAAGAAATTTTTGGAATTTTTTTTTGAAAAATCGAGAATTTTGGGGAGCTGAGAAAATTTCTGGGGGGGGTGGGGTGAGAACTTTTCTGGAGGGGTCTTAATTCGCCTCCCCCTAAACCCCATGATCATGTCTGGTTGACACGAAAGACGATTGAATTTTTATTTAATTATTGATTTTTTCGTGCTGTGCTGGCTTTATCTTTGGATTTGATAAAGTATGTTAGTCAAATTTATTACTAAATTGAATGCTAGCCACAAAATCACGTTTTAATCGTTGTTGACAAGTTTTTGTAAGCGAAACTAATTACGTAGTAAGACCAGTTGAAAAACGAGGCTGCAATATTTCAATTCCAAAATTATTTAATTAGAACGTTGATTTATACATTTGTTTTAAATTCAAACATTCAATAGAAATTTAGTTTAAAAATTTGAAAAAGAGTGAAAGCGAGTTTTAGGTATTTTCTCATTTTAGTCGTCTTGCGTAAATACGGAAGCATGGATA
The DNA here is from genome assembly GCA_036768485.1 of Mermis nigrescens. NCBI lineage: Eukaryota > Metazoa > Nematoda > Enoplea > Mermithida > Mermithidae > Mermis > Mermis nigrescens. The sequence goes on from JAVLUZ010000085.1 coordinate 29,073, forward strand.
TATTCTTGGTTTTTTCCTATTATTGCTTTATATTGATTGGTACATACATACATGTAACAGCTCGAAATTGGGGAGGGTCCCGGCCATTTTTAGGTGCGGGGGGATGGCCTACAATTTTTGGCCAAAAAGGCTAAAAAATGCCTAAGAACGGCCAAAAAATTCAATTTTTCCCAAAAATGGGAGGTCAACAATTTTCTGTCTATGGGGATGGGGACCATACATGATCTTGGGGGGTTTGGGGGTTCCACCCCCGCAAATATCATTTTTCACCCCCCCGCAAGAAATTTTTCACCCCCCCCCAGAATTGGCGATTTTGAAAAGTTTCATAAACTTACCTGAAAATTGGAAGAAAAAGTGTCTTTTTAAGGGTTTTTGGCTATCTATGTATTTGCTCAAAATCGCCAAATTTTCGGCGCTTCGCGCCATATACTCATGTTTTAAACGATATATTGGTCAATTTATTCGACTTTTTTTCCAAATTTTTTTCATGATTTTATGCTCTAGAAGGATAGAGTATCGTCAGAAACGCCAAAAAACGGTGTTTTTTAATGCGTACCGGCCATTTTTGGGCCCAAAAAGGCACTTTAGGTTTTCAACCCCTAGAATTCCCATACTGTGCATGTATGATAAGGACGTCCGACTTTGGGTGAAGGGGATCCCCACCACCCCCTGTTATGTACATGTATGCATTGGTACGATAAAGCCGACTTGAACAAGCCATTATTTTTGTTCTGACTTTACATTGGTATTTTCGCAAGTGGAACTAATTTTGCATCATCTAACGATTTTACGATGCGCGAAATTTGAACATTTAGAAATAACAACTATATATGATTTTCCGGTCTATGTTATAACATAGGACATTTTTGCATGTTTTATATTGCTGAATTGAATATGATAAAATAAAAAAATATCAACGAATTTTAAATTGAAGAATCCTTGAAACGAATTAAATTTAAATTAGCATTTCAAATCGGACCTTATTTTGAATAAGAAATTGAGGAATATAAAACAAAAATCAATTACTTCATAAATTACATAAGAGAAGTTGGGTTAAGTGCATACATGCACAGCATGGGAATTCTGTGGGGAGGTGAAAACCTAAAGTGCCTTTTTGGCCCAAAAATGGCCGGTACGCGTTAAAAAACATCGTTTTTTGGCGTCGACCAACCTATCAATATCAGCTTAAAACATGAATATATGGCGCTAAGTGCCGAAAATTTGGCAATTTTGAGCAAATGGATGGCCAAAAACCCTTAAAAAGACACTTTTTTTACCAATATTCAGGTAAGTTTAGGAGACTTTTGGAAAATCGCCAATTCTGGGGGGTGAAAAATTTTCTGCGGGGGTTGAAAAATGATTCTGCAGGGGCTGAAACCCCCAAACCCCGAAGATCATGTATGGTTAAGTGTATTTTGGAATATCTAGGAGACTAGGCACTCAGTCTCCTGAAAGGCTATCACTTGAAAATTTTCGTCAAATTGAATATAAAACTTTTGAAAACCAAGAAAAATTATGTTTTCTTCAAATTTTTCAACAAGAGTCGAAAATATTAATATTTACTTTCCGCTACTTATTCAATGAGAGACGTTCGAATAAATTTATGTTATAATTATTCGTGTTATTTATAATTTATTGATAAATTAATTTTTTGCATGAATTGATTAAAAATTTTCATATCCATTTTATATCTCTTTTCTGTGCTCTTTTACGGTATTTTTGGGGGCAGGAAAACATGATTTCTGACGCTTGTTGCATTAAGCAGTAAATTTTATAGTCAAAATTATCTTCTACTCACTTTTTAGACAAATTCAGGGAAAAAATTCAAATTTGAATGCGACTTCGCTGAGACTTTGTCCGAATGCGATGCCCTATACGAAACATTGAAGCCTAATTTAAGGTAAGCAGGGACGGATTTAAGTAGGGGGCGGCGTAGATGCAAATGGTCAGGGTCGGCAGGGGGGATAAAATCCCAGAAATCTCTGTTTTTTGAACGTGAAAACATGTTTAAAAATTTGGTAAAATATCAAAAAAAATAAAATGAACAAAATATAGCTAAAGATGAGTGTAGCGCCGAAAATTTGACACTTTTGAGCAAAGAGATAGCTACAGACGATTAAAACATTAAAACAGCACCTTTTCTGCGAATTTTTTTTTGTAAAATCGCGAATTGTGTGGGTTGAAAAAATTTCTGGGGGTGCGCCAACACCTTCTGAACCCCCTCCTTGATCACGTATGGTTGAAGGCGGTTCTTCTGATAAAAATGGAAAGTCGATTTCCTCGTTATAATTGACGGCTATCCGTCTCTAAATTTTAGGAATTTATGTTGAATTCCCCTCCAGTAATTTCCATATGAGCGAAAGTAGTCAAACTTTACATATACATACATACATTGCTCATAGTCACAACTTTTGCTTAAGATATCAATTAGATATGACCATAGATGCACAGCGTGACCGATCTGCGGGGGTCAACCATTCTGCAAAAAGTAAAAAAATGAAGCTTTTTTGGGCCAAAATGACCTAAAATACTGGTATAAATGCTTAAATGGCGTAAAACAACGTTATCACACAGTTTCTCATCGATTTGAAGCACTTTTGAAGAAAATTTCCAATTTTCAACCGTTTTTGACCTTGATTTTGATTCATTTTCTCAACAAAATTTCCCATGTTTCCATTCTGTGGGGGGGTCAGGACCCTCAGCAAATTCCCCGCACGTGCATATCTGGATATGACCACACGGTGGCGTGGGGTTTAGAGGTTTGCACCCTCTAGAAGTTGAAAACTCTCCGCAGATTACTGTAGACCATACCTGGGTGTGGGTGGTACGCACCCCCAAGAAAGCAAAATACCCTCAGAAACCAAAATACCCCCCCAGAATTCAATTCTTGAAATTTTTTCTTGTTTTTTCGCATTTTTTTGATGCCAATGAATAGTGCTCGATGAGGAACGTTGAAAAATGTGTTTTTTCGACATACCACCATTTTTAAGGCCATTTTTTGACCGTTGAAAAGTCTCGCATCCCTCAGAATTTTGGTGCCGCCCACCTATGTACGCTGTAGACCCTTCAGAATTGAATATCTAGTTACTTTTTTTGGCGATTTTTAGCGATTTCACCCAACCAGACCTCCCTCACAATTTTCTTGCGGCCCATGTATGGATATGAGGACACGAGTAATGGATCATAAAGTGGGGGGTGGGGGTAGCCCCCTACCAGGACTTTTGAGAAACATACCCCTCTCAGGTCATTTTGGACCGAAACCAATTGCTCGAACCATGAAAATCGTCAAATGACGTCTAACAGGATAATTTGAGGTACATATACAACTTATTTTTCCGAGCATTAAACTGACTGCTCAATTTATTCATCTAGACAATCTTCCTCCATTATTTTGTAGCAATCTAATTTTACAGGTCATTCGGTCGCCTTTATTCATGCAAATTTAAGCATATATATTCATGAAGAATAAAACGGGACAAATTATCAAAATTTGACATTAAATATGCAAAAAAACACTCATTACCATAGGTGGGCGGCACCAAAATTCTGGGGGGTGTGCAAGATTTTTCAAAGATAAAAAATGGCCTTAAAAATGGTGGTATGGCGAAGAAATACCAGTTTTGAACGTTTCTCATCGACCACTATCCAATTGCATCAAAAAATTGCGAAAAAAAAACGAAAAAAGTTTCAAAAATCGAATTCATGTATGTTACTGCTAGCTCATGCGGAAATGGCTGAGGGGGAATCCTGCATAATATCCGATTTTAGTGCTTAATTTCCTGCTATTTTGTGTTTAGCCGGTTGGTTAAAGATCTGCCGAATTCCAATGGCCTCGATTTCTACAGTATGCTGGTCGAGCGACTCGATAGTGTATTAGAGAAAGTACTTGATCATCTGTTTTGTTTAGGTTGGATTAACTCTTTATCGAGTATCGATTTATAAAAAATTAAAAAAATTTACAAATAGGAATTCAATATTTTAAAATACATTTGAACAGAGAAATGATACAAAAAGAACTAAAAATAAGCGTAAAAACCCGATATCTCCATCTCACCTTTGATCGCAAATTAATAATTAACATAGCATTGATATAGTTAGCACTGATTATGCCGACGTAAGGAGCCGCGTATTGCTGTTGTGTTATTAATCGATTGAATTATTGATTGAATTCCTATTGAAATATCCGACTTTATGATTTATCACTTAATTAAATTGGTTATAACTTCTGATCATTTTCTTCTGCGCTGTATATATATGTACGATAAACGATTGAAAATAGGGTTGAAAAGCTTGTTTTTGGGCTGATTACATATTTTAATTATTGGTTTTTTCGCTCATTAAATTTATTTTGGATATTTTCTTATATTTTTTTGGATATTTTATGTTTTATATTTTCTATTTTTTTATATCTATTTTTTATATTATTTTTATATTTTTTTATATTTTTTTCATTTTTATATTTTTTGTATATTTTTATATTTTTTATGTTTATTTTTTATATTATTATTTTTTTATATTTTTTTAAATATTTTTTTAATTATTTTTGTATTTTATTTTTTATTTTTGAAATTACTGGCTATTTTGGTTTTTATTTTTTTATTATTTTTTATTTTTAGCTATTCTGGTTTTTATTTTTTTGTTGCTGCGTATTTTGATTATTTTAATCATTTTTCTGTCATTGAATACAGTCAGCCCAGTATCGAGGATTTTATTTAGGGGGATCGCAAACTTTAAAGTCAGATATCTCGAGAACCATCAGAAGATGGGCTAAAATAAAGGCGTTTTTTGACGTTTCTCGACGAGCACTATGCAGTGACGGAGATAATTTTAAAAAAATTCAATTTTTTACTCCATCTCATTATCATACTCACAAAATCTATTCTTCAAACTGTCTGCTTAACTGATTTCTCATCATTCAATTCATGAACAACTTTTCAACTTATGTTTTTTGTACCTGAGCAAACGAAAACAACTGAGAAAACCTGAGCGAACGAAAACAACTGAGAAAACTAATAATTTGGCGCAAAGCGCCGGAAAAATTAAACATGTTCTCCATTTCTAGTTTAACGTTGAGCGATTTATAAGTTAAAAAGTGGACTTAATAAATAAAAGTTTTGACATTTTGTCCTGTTATACGCTCAATTTTGCTGCTTTAGACGGCGCATTGATTATAGGTGGCACGAAGCGCCGGGATTCTTCAGCATTTTTCCTTTTCAGCTCAGTTTTGTAGCCTTCCGAATACATGCAATACAAATTATATCTGACACGAAACGCCGAAAATTTTCCATATTTTTATTCTTTCAATCTCACTAATATATATATATATATATATATATATATATATATATATATATATATATATATATATATATATATATATATATATTTCTAAAGGTAAGCGACGCAGGAATGATATTTGGCACGATGTGCCTGAAATTTTGGACGTTTTCATGTCATTTGTCATTCCGCTCAATTTCGCACCTGAAAATGCAATAAATTTGATCTCGCGAAAAACTATACCTCGAAAAAAATATAGATATGTAGTAAATAGTAATTTTGATTGAATGAATGGCACGAAGTGCCGAAAATTTCAGCATTTTCACGCCGGGGAACCAGGCACGTAGCTGGCCGTCCTATTTTGGAGGGAACAACACCAATTTTGGGGGGGCTAAGCCCAAAAAGGCCAAAAATAGCACTAAATAACGTTTAAAAAGTCCTATTTTTCTGATTTTTCTGAATTTTGTTGGGGGGGTCCGAACCCCTCCCCCCATTCCCAGAGAAACGTGCCTGCGGGGAACGTCGAAAACCTATATAGTTTCATAGCTAAAAATTCTGAAAAAAATTTCAAGGGGGATTGCCCCCCTTCTTTACGCCTCCTGGATACTTGCCTGAATACATTAATTGTTAGAAAATTTGTTTTTTGGTCATTTTTCAATTATTTTCGTATGCTTCTACTTGTTATTATTCGATTGCCGCCTGCTTCAGCATCAAACAAATGTGCGAAAAATTGATTCTCTGTGCGAAAAATGCATTCTTATAAATAAACAGCTGGATTCGCTGTTAGATGATGACTCGTCCGTTTCGATCACCTTTGACGAACAAACTGAAGAGCTGTCGAACGAAGTGAATTTCTATAATACAATTATTAACTATCCTTTAATTATGAGCAATTAGTTTTGAATTTTTTATTTTGAAGTAGAATTAGAATTATTTTAATTTTGAATTTTTTGAATTTTGACTTTCATAGATTTAGCGGAATTAAATTTATAAATTTAAAAAACTTTAAATTTTTTTTAAATTCATTTTTTTCGAAAAATTGAACTTTCTTTGCTTAGTTTAACGACCATTCTTGAATTAAATTCAAATTAAGGATTTGTGGCGTCGGTCGATTAACTTTATTATCGCTTAATTTACAAAAATTTCTATTCGTGCTTTCGTTTATTTATTTGCTTAGAAGCGAGCAAAACTGTACAAAAGTTGGTAAATTTGTTTTTTCCGCAAAATAATATTGTTTTATTTTTTTTGCATCTTACCCCCCAGAAGTTGAAATAACCCCCCAGAATTAAAATTTTGCTTAGAAGCGAACGAAACTGTACAGAAGTTGGTAAATTTGTTTTTTCCTCAAAATAATATTTTTTTTATTTTTTGCATCTTACTTCCCCCAGAAGTTGAAATACCCCTCCCAGAATTAAAATTTTGCTTAGAAGCGAGCAAAACTGTACAGAAGTTGGTAAATTTGTTTATTTCCGCAAAATAATGATTTTTTTGTTTTTTTGCATCTTGAAATGTTAGTATAATTTTTTAACTTCTCACTTTTGACTGACTTTGATTCGACAAATGCGTATTTTAAGCCAGATTGTGACGATACTAAAGTAAATAAGGGAACCTGCAGCCTTGAACGGTAAGTTCTGTTGCAATTTTTGCCGATTCTAATCGAATTTGTGAATTCAAAAAATTAGTTGCGAAATTATTTATGCTTTTAATGGCTTCTAATGATAATATTCTACTTCGGATATTTTTATTATCTATTTTTTCATTATTTATATAATTATGTTTTATTTATTTAATTATAATTTTAATTATTTATATTTATTTGTTTTTTATTCCTCTAGAATTTAGCATTTTTTAATAAAAATGCGTCTGAATTTAATGTGATATATTTTTTCAATTACTGATCTGTTATGATCTTATATACTGTAACCTTATTTATAATACAATTTTTTATTTTAATTTTTAGCTTCCCATATTTTTAATTAAGTTTGTTTTTTTTTAATTTTTGCCATTTGTTCTGTTTAAATAAGCAAATTATATATATCTTATAAATAGTTGAATAGAACTCAAACATGTTTAGATGCTGATTGTATTTAGTTTAAAAAACGGCTATAGTTTTTCAGCTTGTTCGTCTACTGGGCCAAATTACTAGGAAAAATTAATGACATGCTCGAAAAAAGTAAGTTGAAATGAAATTATGTATGCATGAGTGTGTGTGTTCGAAATCGATTTCTAGATTTTAACGTTTGATTGTTTAATTTAAGTTTTGTTTTTATACGGATGACGACGAGCGGATCATGAAATCGTTCCGATTGTCTCACTTCACCAGAAGATCCTGTTAGTAAATTAACCTTCATCATCGTTCGACAGACCAGCGTCTTCCGTCAAAAAGCGCGATTTAGGCACGTTACAGGCGAAACCCTGAATGCCAACTTAGAATAGTGATTGACTTTGAACTTGCTGCAAACCAAAACGCCAGCACTTCAGCACGGCTTTACAAGGGGCACAGCGCCCGCTCACCACGGTAATCGTCATTACTTTTACCAGTCGAACCTGGCGCCCCTGCTTCTGCATAAATTTAATATTCTTCCTGAATGCCTGCCTTCTGCTAGCTTATTGTCTTGCCTTTTATCTGATGTTTGAAGGTGTTTACTGACGTAAATGCTTTTGAAGTTATGGTCTAGCCCATTTAGTTTGTGGTGCTTTCTGAAGCTGCAGAGTGATGGTGAATGACAACACTTTTAGCCCATTTAGCTTCTGAATATCAGATGGTGTATTAACAAAAGTGACTAGTGTTGCCGAGTTTGCTCGAAGGGTCGACAATGAGTTAAATTAGTCCTGCTAGATTCTGTCAGTTTGTTAGTCTAACACTGTAGATTAGTTTAATTGGTGTCAAGAGACGTTTAGGGAGTTTCCCATTCTGTATATTAGCGTTCCAGTTTGCTTGGCTATAGTTTCTGTTTTTTAAATTGTTTTTTTTTATTTATAGGGTTATTAGGTCTTAGATGTTTTCAGTAGTAATGGGTTTTGGAGCCTGCCCGCTTTTTCCCTGCTTGTTTTTTTTCACATGTCAAAAACATCGTTTTTCAGCCTTTATGACGATGCTCTATTTTTCTAGAGCATAAGATCGTGAAAAATTTCGAAAAAAATCAAAAAAAGTCGGAATAAATTGAACAAAATGTAGGCAAAACATGAGTATCATGGCGCGAAGCGCCGAAAATTTAGCTTTTTTGAGCAAATAGATAGCTAAAAACGCTTAGAAAAGTATCTTTTCTATAAATTTCTAGAAAATTTTTGGGAAAATTAAAAAAATCGCCAATTCTGTGGGATGAAAATCTTTCCGGGGAGATGAACCCCCACAAACCCCCCAAGATAATGTATGCTTCCAGGTCGCAAAGAAAGTAAATTGATATCATCCGGTGCGGAGCGCCGGAAATAATCGAGAAATTATGATCACCGACGGCCCAAAATTGTTGCAAATTACATATGTATCGATTCTTTATCTCGCCGAATATTTTTAAAAACAATAGGGGGCTCAGCCCCCTCAAATTTGCCCTTGGGAACAAATGGATTTAGTTTTAACCTTCCATCTTAAGGTTTCAACTTGCCTTTAATTGATGCAATTCACTCGCAATTCTGTTGCATCCAGCCGTTGACTTATTTCTTTGAAAAAATACATATACGACTAAAAAGATCGGAGCCATCTGTTATGAATTTTTTTAATACAGTAGTGTTTTTAATGAATATGAATAACATTACAGAATAAGAACGAAATCATAAGTAGCGCGATAGCACTACCTATGATATACATACTTGGCCATACTTTTTTCTCATATGTTTATCACTGCGAGTGCGAAATTTGTGTCCCCCCTCACAGCAACAACGGCACACACCTGAGGATTGCGCTTTTTTCAAAAGGTAGATAATAAAAAACATAGTTACCCTTTTTTTGTTTACACTCAATACCGAGCTAGTCGTGAGTGTGTAAAGTTTACACCAAAAATTCGAATGATCGGCGAAGGGCCAATTTTTTTAAAATGTTTTCCTCGATTAGTAGCTCACGAATCTGGTCTTAAAATTTCGTTACACGCATTAGTTGTTGCACAGGAGTGTAAATTAGACGGTTTTTTTACTGTTTTCATGGGCACAAGCATATCTAACTCAGTTTTACATTCCATGCAGTCAGATTGGTTTCAAAAGGTAGACGGTTATAAAATCTAGGGAGACTTTTTTATTTTTTTTAAAGTGATATTTTCAAATTTAGAGGCGGTTTATTGTAAAGAGTCTGGGGTAAAAATTTTTTCCGCCGAGAGCGTCGCGGATGATGAATTTAAAAAAATGATTTCCGTAAGGTCAGAATAACGTATCTGACCTTTAAACTTTTATATAGCCAGTGTTTGTTGAGGTACGAAGAGGTGAACTCTGAATTTTGACTCGTCTTTAATGAATAATTATTTTTATTTTCATAAATGCACTATTCTTAAACTTCAGTAGAATGATGAATATTTTTCAATATAGTATAATCAAGCTGAAATCTTGGCTACGACTTGAGTTGGTGCAATGGCTGACGTATCCGTTCTCACATGTGGATTAGAAAAAAGAATAATGGGTTCAGGTCTTCTGAATACTAACTTTTTCATTTTTTTAATTCTTTTGGCAAGACCATGCACTTCATTTGACTTATTCAGCTATTTAGGTTCTGCAGATAACACTTTTTTGTTTTTTGAATTTCGCCTCAGTTCTCGAATGGGAATGTAAAGAGTGCGAAAATCTAGGGGTGAAAAGACACATTTTGGCCGAGTTTTCGACTTGTTTATGTCTGCCAACAACTCCGATTATGAGTTATAAGAAATTTTTCTGACAGAAATGTACTATGGATCAAGGGCTATCTTTCGCTTACCAGCAAACTTTTCTGCAATCAATACGCAGTTAGTACCAGGGGTTTAAACTTTACACTCTAGTAGATCAGTAAAAAAACAGATTTTGTCCAAGATTTCTCTGCCAATTTTTTCGGTAATGAGTTGGGATAAATTGGATTAAATAGAAAAAAGCAACTTTTTAGAACTACACGTCGCAGCAAGCCGCGTTCAAAAAACGTAATATTGAGTTGTTTATAGGGGTGTAAAGTTTGAAATCTGAGGTGTAAAATGGGCGAAAAAACAGGTTTTTTTTCGTATTTTTATTGGTAAATCATGTCAAATATTTTGCGGAACATAATTTTGGCACTTACAAATGTACTACAATCAAAGGGCTACAAATTTGCCCGAATCGAATTCATTTACACTCAATGGGGAGTTAGGTTCAAATTTTTAAAGTTTACAATGTGGTGGACAGTGGAAAATACGTGTTTGTCCATTTTTTGTTCGCCTCTTTCTCTGTTTCTAAAGGGTACGCGTCAAAGCGAATTGCGTTTGTTTACATCGATATTTAGCTTTTTCGGGAGGTGTAAAGTCAAACAAATGGGGGACTTGAACGTGTTTCTGTCTTGTTTTTTTCTGCCAGGTTCTGGGTTATGAGTCTGGACATTATCTCATGTCTAAAAATGAACTAGAGACCAAATGTGATACGCCAGTTTGTTTGCACTCAAAAGTGGTGTAAAGTGGTTTACATCTGATATTTATTTGTCTTCGGGTCATTGTGGAGACTTAATTTCTTAATAAATGTTGATCGTAATATCAGAATTACGAACCCAACTGAAATTTTCTTTACACTCTGTGGTCGTGTAAAGTTTACACTGCAAATTATGTTTAGTTCTAGAGCCGTGCGGAAGCTTAATTTTTTTCAAAATGTTCTACGTAAAATCAGAATTGGGGATCTGACTGTTAGTTTTCTCTACACCTAGTAGTTGTGTAAAGTTTGCACCATTCATTTGTTGTTAATATGTAGTTTATACTACAAATTTATTTTACTTCCAAATCTGAGCGTTAGTGTTCCTTACACATTTGCGTAAAGTTTATGCTAAAAAGCTTTGATCTGTTGTCCTATTTAAAAAGGATATTGCTGATGTTCAGAACAATATTGTTTTCCGCGTTCTTGGACTGCTGTCATTATTGTGGCATGTTACTTTATGTGTTTACTGACTGATGTAGTCAAATCATGCTAATTAAAAGTAGGGTACTAGCAAAGAAAAATGCTCCGATGGAACAAAAAAGATGAATATACCTGGAATTGTGGATTGTTAAGGATGTGAAAGGGGGAGACTAGGAAAAAGCTTCCTAAAGTCGCAAAATCTGATAAAAATCACACTTTCTCTAAGCAACGCAAAAAATCGAAGTTCATTCCGCGGCTAACACATTAAAATAAATATTTAACCATAAAAATGATTGAAAAAGCAGCACGTTAGCTATGCAGTAGTTATGGGAAATGATATTGAGTAAACTAACAGTCTTTCTAAGCCAATTGAATGAAATAGCAAACATCGATGCATCCAAAACAATTGAAGAAATTGTTGGTTTAAAACAGTAGGAAACGCGTAAGTTTACTTGAAACAGACTAAATATAGGTACACTAGCATGCCCGTAACGATTGTGTGCACTAATCAATCGGCCCCTGCTTTGCTTGCTATAATGCTCATAACAAAATAAAACATTTATAAATACAATACCACTTAGTTTTCTATCAATCAGGATGCGAAGCTAGTCAGCGTTGCTACATGCCAGCAATTTAAAAAAATAAACATTATAGATTTCGTTAATACACTCTTATTTGAAACTTTAAACATTATTTAAAAATACACTTTTTTAGAGGCCGCAGAATATACATCGATTTTTGCGTCGCTTAGAGGAAGTGATTTTTATCAGATTTTGCGACTTTTGGTAGCTTTTTTCTAGTCCCCTCCTTTTACATCCTTAACAATCCACAATTCCAAGTATATTCATCTTTTTTGTTCCACCGGAGCATTTTTCTTTGCTTACTACATATGTTTAATTAAATAAGAGCAAATATTAATAGGTCATGGCTCGAATGTTTGGGCGCTTAACTTCCACTTCTGCATAACGTTCAATAATTCAAAATCATTTAGAACGTGTAACGAGGGATAAGGATCATTTTCATGGGCAGCAAGAAAATGGGGGGGGGGTAAATCGTGAAAAATCGCCAAAAATTGCCAAAAATATTACCAAAATAGAATTCTGGGGGTCTACAGTTATCCGCGAGGTTTTTTTAAGTTCTGAGGGCGTGTATACCATATGTGGGCGGCACCAAAGTTCTGGGGGCTGCAAGATTTTTTCGAAGGTCAAAAAATGGCCTTAAAATGGTGAAATGGTGGAAAAACACAATTTTTCAACGTTTTTCATCCGGCACTATCCATTGGCATCAAAAAATTACGAAAAAAACACCAAAAAAATTTCAAAAATTGAATTCTGGGGGAGTATTTTGGCTTCTGAAGGGTGCATACCCCCAAACCCCCACGCCCAGGTTTGGTGTATACGCCACGCCCGTGTGTGATAGGGATCCTCTGACATGAAGTCGTTCGTCCTCTCCTCCCCAAAAAAACAGTCAAGCAAAATCTAGCGTTTTGCCTAGATATACACAGCATGGGAATTCTTGGGGATATGAGATATTGAAGTGCTTTTTTTGGGCTCAAAAATGGTAGATACGCGTCAAAAATAGCATTCTTCGGCGTTTCTAATGATAATAATAAATAATAATAATAATAATAATAATAATAATAATAATAATAAATAATAATTTAATAATAATTAATAATAATAATAATTCTGATAATTCTAATAATTCTAATAATTTCTAATTCTAATTTTCCAATTTCTAATTTCTAATAATTTCTATCTTTCTTGAGCATAAGAATGAAAAGAATTTGAAAAAAATCGAAAAAATAAACATACAAAAAATTTCGAAATCGCAAACGATTAGGAGAAATTGAGCAAAATGTGGTCAAAAATGAGTTTATGGCGCGAGGGAACGAAAATTTGACGCTTTTGAGCAAAAAAATGCCCAAATCAACAACTTTTTTACGAATTTTTAGGAAAGTTTTAGAAACTTCAGAAAAATCGCGGATTCTGGGGGGTCTATTCCCCTCCCAAGTTCATGTACGAGTATGGTTTTTGGCCATTTTTACGTATTTTTTTGTCATTTTTGGTCAAAAACAAAAAATTAATCCGCCCTAAGAATGACTGACTAAACCGCCCCTCCCATAATTTTGAATCGTTGCGTGTATGGGTATACATAAAAGCAGTCGACCGTGTATGTATTTAGGCAATTGATTGTACTTTTCGTGTCTTTCGAATGCAAAATAGAAAAATGGCGAATTTTTTCTCAAAAAAAAACTGAAAACGAACTATTTTTTAATTTAGAATTTTTGAGGTTAAAGTTGAAAAAATCAAAATAAAATTTAATGCTATTGAAGCAAATCGTATTGTATTTATTAAAAGCAACGAGGGGAACTTCAAGAATGCCAGAAGTAGTGAATTTTGAGATAAAAATATTACGTATTTGAGATGAAGGTTAAAAAACCGAATTAAACTTTTTCGAATTACTTAAAAGACCGCTAAAAGAGTTTTTGGCCCTCTTTTCAGCTAGCGAACCCGAAATTTGATGTCTTTACAACGTATGATTCGATTTAGATTTAACTGAAACGTGGTAAACATGCCGAAATTTTTAGGGCGATCCGCGCCGTTATTTATTTTTTCTCTATCTTTCTTTGCGAAGCCACAAAATTTAGCGCAAAGGCTAAATTTACTAGGAAACGAGCTTGTGTTGAAATCTGGATGCTGTGTAAACAGAAATAAATACAGCTTTTTTGCTTAGTTACGAGTTTGAAATGAAATTAAGAAATTTTGCCTCCTCTATAGTAAGCTCAAAGTTGCCATAATTTGTTCCAAAAGAATTGAACGATTCTCTAGATCTGGCTCCAACAATTCATATTTACACATGGACATGGGAGCATAGGTCGGCACCACCGAAATTCTGGGGGGGGGGGTGAAAAAATTTTCAAAGGTCAAAAAATGGTCTTAAAAGTGGTCGTATGGCGAAAAAACACCATTTTTCGACGTTTCTCATCGAGCACTATCCAATGGCATCAGAAAATCGCTAAAAAGGCAAAAAAATCCAAAATTTGAATTCTGGGGGTATTTCAACTTCTGGAGGGTGCATGCCCTCCCCAAACCCCACGCCCACGTGTGCATGGGAGGCGGGGGCTGGCTGGACGGACTCCCATAATTTGACACCCCCAGTAATGAACTTTTGAAAAAAGTTATAGTTTCTTTCGCGATTTTTTGACGTCGATGGGTAGATCTTGTTGAAAAACGTTGGAAAATGGTGTTTTTGCCCCTATCATAAATTTTTCGGCACTGACCTTTGAAAATTTTTCGACTTTCTCACACCCACCCCCCCAGAACTTTCCCGTCCTTTCGAATTTGATTCTCGAACCGGGTCCGCACATACATGTAAGAGTGAGGATAAGGGGATCCCCTGCCCAAAGTTGGTCGTTTCCCATCCCCCTTAGCTAGAAAATTTTGACCCCGTCTCGATTTTTGAAAAAAATGCGTTTTCTAGTCTTAGCCGTTCTTGTTGCTTTTTCGCCGTTTTCGGCCAAGAAGTGTAAGTCGTTAACCTATCACCCATATCAAAATGGATTGGGCAGTGTTCTTTTTGTACAAGGTCCCTTTTTTACATATACAAAGATGGTCCCTAAAAGTCTTTGTACGTTTTGTACACACAAATTTTTGTGTACTATAATGTGGCACAGTAGCGATTTTGTGTGGTAAAAACAGAGTTGTTTGACTTTATAACACTGCCCCCACCCGAAAATTCAAGTCGTTACACGCAGGCCCGTATCCAGGATTTTATTTGGGGGGCGGCGGAAATTTTGAGGACAGATATCTCGAGAACCATTCGGAGATGGGCAAAAATAAAGGTATTTTTGAGCGTATCTTAACGAGCTCTATGCAATGGTGAAGGAAAATTTCAAAAATTTTAATTTCATTCCATACTTATATTTATTACAGAAATCTATTGTTTAAACAATCTACACACTGATTTCTCATCATTCAATCGACGAATTTATTCTTAACTTCTTTCTTTGTTGTTAATCTTTTTGATTTACAAAGTAAAACAATATAGAAACGGCGCGAAGCGCCAGAAAAATTTGTCATGTTATACATGTCTTAGTCTAATTTGAGCGATTTTGGACTGTCTAGAAGACAAAAACTACATATAAACGATAAATCCGGCGCGAAGCGTCGGAAAATTTTGAGTTTACTAGCTCAGAAGTACGCTAAAAACATGTTTTGGTGGTGTTTTAGACCTACTTCGAGAATTTAGCATTTTCCTCTGTACCCTTGTGTGTTTCAAAGAGTATTTTTCGTTTTTGAGGGGCGGTCCCCTTCCCTGCCCCCCCCTCTTGAATACGGGCCTGGTCACATATGAGCCTGCATACTACTACGAGTACACATGTATAGTATGATTGCATTTGTGCAATACTTGCTGGAGTAGTCTCTTCACAATACCTAATTATACATTATAAAGTAAACTTTTATTTAAAATAAAATCAAATTAAAAAAATCACTTGTTTTTAAATAATCATGTCAGCAAATTAATAATGTACATATACAGATCATACATGATCTTAAGGGGTTCACCCCCACAGAATCATTCAAAAAATTTTTCACTCCCCCAGAATTGGCGGTTTTTCAAAAGTTTCCTAAAATTACCTGAGAATTGGTAGAAAAGTGTCTTTTTATTTGCTCAAAATCGCCAAATTTTTCGGCGCTTCGCGCCATATATTCATGTTTTAAGCGATATATTGGTCAATTTATTCGACTTTTTTCGAAATTTTTTTCATGATTTCATGCTCTAGAAAGATAGAGTATCGTCAGAAACGCCAAAAAACGATGTTTTTTAACGCGTACCGGCCATTTTTGGGCCCAAAAAAGGCACTTTAGTTTTTCACCCCCCCCCCCCCCCCCCACAGAATTCCCATGCTGTGCAACACATTGGTTTTTTGTAATTCCCTGTTCTTGCATCAATTAACATTATTTTAGCCATTGATAAGTCGGCGCTTGATTCATTGCACAATGTCGTGAATTCGAATCATACTTTTGTGTCTATGATGCTAAAGGATTTGGACAAAAATGGGTGATTTTTGGCAATTTTTCGCATTGAAACTTAAGATTAGAAATTTATTTTATGTAAATGAAGGTTTGAGTAGTTTTGGTATTATTTCATTTTTTATTCAGTTTTATCTATTTTTTTAAATTTGTTCCTGTTTTCTCTTCAAGTTTCAGTCGATAATGGTTAAGTTTTGGCCAATAATTGGGGTTTTAATTTCAGGCAAAAGGTCACAAAACCGGTCATTTTATGATGAAAATGCCGCTTAATTCTTACGAATTTTTTAATCTGTAATCTAGATAACTTTAGATGGTGACAAAACAAGTATTTTATCGCGTACATTAATTCAATAGCTAAAATTGAATATTTAATCGTCCGAGTCCTCCCAAATTTTGCTTTACGGGTATCTGAGACTGATTCCGTATTTACTGACGAAATCGCCCCCATCTGGGGCCTGTTGCACCAATTCAATGGTTCAGAGGTTCAGTGGTTCAGTGGTGCGCTTCAGAGGTTCACAGGTGTTCTGTTGCATTAACGACTTCTAGAAAGGTTGGTGTTTCAGTGGTTCAGAGGTACTTTCTAGAGGTTAAGCGGTACAGAGGTGTAGATATTTCTTTTATGCTTACAATGTGGACGAATATTAAAGGGTTATGTACGCATAAAGTATTGTTTCTTTCAATTTTCGTCGGATTTTCTGCAGAAGTAATCAAAAAATTCATTACATGCAGATATTAAAATCGAGAAGCGCACGAACTTATGTTAGGGTCTTTTTATCAACAATCACAAATGAAATAAAAATTGAATATGGAGCGATTAAGCTTAAGCAATCGATTTATTCATTCTCCAGTAACAAGCTAGAAATGCTAAATTTCATACTTGTTTTGTGAAAACATCTAATCAATGTTGTTTTAGCTAGAAAATTGTTTATTAGTGGAGCAAATCGGCCACTAGAAATAACTACACTAAGCGCCTCTGAACCTCTGAACCTCTGAACCACTAGATTTTCGTGCAACAGAAACCTTTCTAGTGGTCCTTATTAGACCTTTCTAGAGCTCCTATGAACCTTTCTAGAGGTTCAGTGGTGTAGACGTTGGTGCAACAGAATTTTTGCGCCTCTGAACCAGTGAACCTCTAGAAAGGTTCAGAGGCGTTTGGCAACGGTTTTTTCGAAAATTGCGATTGGCTCTAAAGGAGTTACTGTCGCCACAGGACAAATCTTCTAGAACATCTCTCGATATGCTATCAAATAGTAAAGTGGTGAAAAATATTTATGTTATTCCATTTGTTATTCCGGTTTAGGGGATTTGCACCATGGGTGGGCGCGGCACCAAAGTTCTGGGGCTGCCAGATGTTTTCAAAGGTCAAAAATGGCCTTAGAAATGGTGGTGTGACGAAAAAACACTATTTTTCAACGTTTCTCATCGAGCACTATCCATTGGCATCAAAAAATTTCGAAAAAATGAATTCTGGGGAGGTATTTCGGTTTCTGGGAGGGTGCATACCCCCAAATCCTCCACGCCCATGTATGATTTGAGCCCCAGAATGCTTACTAACCATAAGTGTTCTTGGTAGAGGTTTCGGGGATGGGTTTGAAGTAGACCATACATGGGTAGGGGGTCTGGGTGGTGTTGAACTGGCAAAAGTTCCAACAAACATGCTAAAAATTTAATTCTGATGGTCTGTCGATTTTGGGGTCTACCGGATTATTGATTACTATTATTATTGATATTACCCCCTGAAGGATCAGCTGGACAGGTAATGTCCGGCGATTTTGAGCTGATGGAACGTTTTTTTGCATCATTTTTGAGGTCGAAAGCAGTAAAAGCGTCAAAAATTTTCCAGCGCTTCGCACCAGATCAGTACTTTTAAGTACGTTTGACTCAAAAGCGCCCGAAATTGATCAATTTTTGCATTTTTATTGTTTAAGGTGATATAATGCAGTAAAAATCGACTAAAAATGCTTTCAAAATGCGATATTATTACGAAAAACGTTTTATAGGCTATTTCTACCATTTGGGTCATTAAAACAGCAAAACAAATCGTGAACGGTAAAATTATTACTTTGCATTTTCTGATTTCAGTCCCCCCTGTCGACCCTGACCTTGTGAACCCATGGGGTACAAATCCCCTAAAGCCTTCGCCCATGTGTGGCTAAAACCGCCAGAATGGCTAATGATCCTCGAAAAATATCCGTGATCCCCTAGAGTTGTTGTTTTTCCTTTAGAAAAATCTTCGAAAGTTTGCAGTTCAAAGCCATTTTTGCAAAATTTTCACATTTTTGACTTTATTTTGTTCAATTTATTCCAATTGTTTGTAGATTTTTCCAAATATTCGTGTTTTATGTTTTTGAAAGAACGATCATCGTCCGAAACGTTAAAAACAGTGCTTTTTAAGTGTAATGTTTGTACCCTTCGTGCTAAGCCTAATAAAGACAGTTTGTAAACATTTTCCGGGGCTGCCCCCCAGAATTCTCGTGCTACACATTGTGAATATATGCTCCTGACCCCCGCAAAATGTGTGCGTGCGTGCGGCCCCCTTGAATTATAAATTTTGCTTTCAAAAAAATCAATGTTTTACGCTGTTTTAAGCGTTTTTAGCCAACTTTTGGTTAAAAAGTGTCAATTTCCGGCTGTGTCTCAATGTTATTGAAAGAACGAGCATCGACAAAAAGCCAACAATTAGTGTTTTCGATGCGTAACTTTCGTTTTTGGCCTAACAAAGGTACTTTAAAAAAGAATTTTGGGGCTGACCCCCAGAAGTTCCAGCTTTACATATACATATGGCGAAAACCGTAAGAAACTCTATTTTAAAAATACCCATGATAATATGTATCTCCAATCGTAGCGATTGCTTTTTTGGGCCAAAATGGAGTCAAAAACTTATATAAGCGCTAATGTAGCGTTAAAACTAAGTTAGTACACAGTTTCTGGTCAGTTTGAAGCAGTTTTGAAGAAACTTTTAACTTTTCATGCGTTTTCGGCCTTAATTTTGCCGCATTTTCCCACAAAATTTTCCATTTTTCCATTCCGGGGGTCTACTAGACCCCGAAAAGCGTCCACGTGCATGTCTGGTCTGGACTAGACATGCCCCTGTGGATTAAATACTGTAATTAAAACCAAAAACGGTGTATTGTCATAGTTTTGACGCTTTTTTGCACGTATATTATTTCTTGGGGTAATTTTGGCCCAAAACTTCAATTTTTGATTCTCAACTGAGACCGACTGATCCCCCATATCAGCCATGCTGTGCATCTGTGGTCTGGATTGTATCCCCAAAATTCGGAAGACTCCCTCCAAATTCGACAGACTGCCATAATTGAATTCGCAGAAATTTTTCCGTTTTTTAGCGATTTTTTATGCAAATGAATTGTGCTTGATGAGAAACGTCGAAAAATGGTGTTTTAGCCCTTACCATCAAAATTTTTCGGCACTTTTTTTATTCGAAAATTTATGGACTCGCCAGAACTGAGGCTACAGAAAGCTGTATTATTCGAACTTGTGTTTCTGTGTCACTTCAGCGAGCCAGTTTTGAGGCTGTCTTATCAAGTGTTGAAAACAGATTTTTGCGCAAAATTTCGCGAAATGGACTGTATCGGTCAATCAGGAAAAATTAAAATCGTTGTATACATGTAACGGCCCGAAATTGGGGGGGGTGGATGATCTTTGATTTTTAGCCAAAAATGTTTAAAAACGGCTAAAAAATTCGATTTTTCCCAAAAATCAGGGGGTCACAAAAATTTCCTGGCTTTGGGGTGGATGGGGGGACGCCCGACTTCGGGTGGGAGATCCCCCTGTTGCATGTATGGTTGTAGAGTAAGTAAAACGAAGTTTTTTAAGTTATTGATGCAAAGTTTTTCAAGAGCTTTTGCTTAAAACGAGTATTATTTCTACTTTTCTCAAAAGTAGCATGCAAAGTTCATTAAGAATTTGAACGACAATAAATGATATTTGGAAATCCGGTGTATTTTCTTTGTTAGTCATTATGAATCTCGGATGGACGTGAGCATACGTAGGCAGCAAGAAAATTCTGGGGGGGGTGCAAGATTTTTCAAAGGTCAAAAAATGACCTTAAAAATGGTGATATGGCGTAAAAAAACACCATTTTTTGACGTTTCTCATCAAGCACTATCCAATGGCATCAAAAAATTGCGAAAAAAAACGAAAAAAATGTTTAAAAATTGAATTCTGGGGGAGGTATTTTGATTTCTGGGGGGGGGTTATTTTGGTTTCTCGTGGGGGTGCATACCCCCCAAACCTCCCCCACGCTCAGGTGTGGACGTGAGTCAGGAAAATGGTAATTTATTGTAAATGTCCTAAATTTAAAGCTATTAGGATTAATAAATGTATTTTGGTCAGTATCTCATCTTTACGGACAATTGATGCAATTTAAAGGAGTTCAAAGGGGCGACTTTTCTGTAGCTTCTAGCTTCTTTCGATTATATATTTGCTTAGAGCGTTCAATAATATTAATCCGAAGCCTGCGGCATAAAGTTTAAAAAAATTGAAAAAATGACAAATTAATGGATATGGCGCAGAAATTCAATAATTTTTATGTAAAAAAGCTGAAAAATAATTTCAAGTCAAATGGTCGAATACGCCGAGTCAAGCTCATTTCTGCTAAATTAAACATAAGATTTTCGAGAAATTTAAAGTCGAGCTTTGCGAGCTAAGGCCCCAATGACAGAATGCGGGCTAGTTTAAGCCAAGTTTAACGGAAATCTTGGATTAACTAACCCGAGGTTAAATTTAACCTTTCGTTAAATTTTAATCCGTATCACAGAAGGTGGATTAAACTCGGACAAGCTAACATATGTAAGGTTAAAGCGAGGTAATCGTACCTGGGCGTGGGGGTTTAGGGGTATGCACTAGGGATGTGCCGGTTAACCGGAACCGGAACCGACTGGAACCGACCATTTTTTTGGAACCGGAACCGGAACCGAGAACCGATTTTTTGATATTCTAAGAACCGGAACCGGAACCGAATTTTTGATTTTCCAAGAACCGGAACCGGAACCGATCTTTTTTGGAGTCGGTTCTCGGTTTTTCAAAATTAGAGTTAAAAATCGAACTTCATAAAATTTAGTGAAGACATGAAGTAGTAATTCAATCTTTTATTACCCAAAAGTTTACAGACTAGAACTTAGTATTGTTCCGGGTTGATTATATTTTAAAGATTACAGTCGTTCTGCTTTTTCGCCATGTAGCCTCTTTCTGAGAGGGTCGTAAATGATTCCAGCGCAGCTGAACAGCTGTTCCGATGGAACACTTGTAGCTGGCGCTGCAAGCAGGAGCGAATCTAAGGGGCGGGGGGCCGCCCTCCCCATTTAAGAATATTTGGCGAGATAAACAATGGATATACAATTCGCAATTATTTTTGGCCCTCAGTGACCATAATTTCTCAAATTTTTCGGCGCTACGCGCCGGATGATATTAATTCATGACATTTATTTACTTTCTTGGCCAC
The DNA here is from genome assembly GCA_036768485.1 of Mermis nigrescens. NCBI lineage: Eukaryota > Metazoa > Nematoda > Enoplea > Mermithida > Mermithidae > Mermis > Mermis nigrescens. Next base: position 50,874 of record JAVLUZ010000085.1, read on the forward strand.
CTGGAAGCCATTTTCTGTTCATGTTGGTTTCAAAACAATTTTAGCAGCAGAAACAGCTATTTTTGTATACTTTTCTTCTATTTTCAATTAAAATTTTCGATGTTTTGCATCAAATGCTATAAATACAGTAAATCAAGCTGTAAATCATGCTTCTAGATGTCTGTCCGTCTTAATCTCACAAATTTTCCGGCGCTTCGCGCCACGGTTTTTTTGTATTCGGCAAAGATTTTTCCCGATGTACAAAGACTTTTCGGGATCATCTTTGTACATGTCAAACGGGCCTTGTACAAAAAAACTGCTTCACGCCAGAATTCTGATAAAGTCAAAGAATTTTAGTGATTTTTAGCACAAAATTGTCGAAAATTTTAAAATTTTAAGAGAAATATTGCGTCGAAAGTGATTTAATGTAAAAGTATACATTGTAAAACGCCGAAAAAAACGCTGTTTCGCGCATTGAGGGCAAATTTTTGGACCTATTTTTAAGTGTTTTCGGAAAAGTTGGGATACTGCCCTTCTTAGGAAAATCCTAGATTCGCCACTGACTGCAAGATACTGCTTAGCTATAAACGCGAGAATCGGCAAATTCTTTGACTTCTCTTTCCACCATTGCAGTAGATCTTCGTCATGAATTAAGCATTTCGATTTCGTATAAGCCTCTACATTAAGAAACACATAGATAATATTCAGTGATTTATAAGTAAATTGTCAACTAGATGTAAAACTTATTTGAACGTGCAGTTGCCAGATCGAAACGACTTCCTGAATAATTTATCTTTCGATTACATCGCCATATCTTCCGGTGAAGTCAGGCTATCAAGAGCGTACATACTTTAACATAGGAACCGAGGAACCGGAACCGACGGTTCTCTAGTTGAAGAACCGGAACCGGAACCGACGGTTCCAACTTACGCAAGAACCGGAACCGAAACCGAAATTCTTGTTTTCCAAGAACCGGAACCGATTTTTTTGAAAAACCTGGAACCGGAACATCCCTAGTATGCACCCCCCCAGAAACGGTAATACCCCCCAGGAACTTATATACCCCTCCCCCGAAAAAACCAAAATATCCATCCAGAATTCAATTTTTTTTGTTTTTTTCCTAATTTTTTTATGCCAATGGTTAGTGCTCAGTGAGAAACGTTGAAAATGGTGTTTTTAGCCATACCACCATTTTTAAGGCAATTTTTTGACCTTTGAAAAATCTTGCACACCCCCCTCCCCGAGCTCTCGGTGCCGCCCACCTATGTAGGTAACCCGAGTTTTTATGACTTTATCCTGAGGTTAACGCCAATTTCGCAATGCCCGACCCTGTATCAAGGCGGTAAATGCTCATTTGAGCAGCAAAATTACTTACTGCGTACTGCGAACCACTCACCGGCTATATCTTGAGGTAAATGTGTAGTAAAGGAATGCTGTAAATGGTTTATCAATCATTGCTCAGTGTAGGCGATGGAAATAAAAAGAATCAAAATCGGTCAGAAATAATCAATATAATTAGTGAAACAAAAATGAAGAAACCAATTAAAACTAAAATAAGATGTCCTTCAATCTGGATCAGCATCTTAACGATGTGACCACCATTGCATGATATGTTCGAAATAATTCAGCGTGTTTCGACCAATAGCATGGGCACCATAGGTGGGCAGCAACAAAATTTTCAGGGAGGGTGCAAGATTTTTCAAAGGTCAAAAAATGGTCTTGAAATGGTGGCATGGCGACAAAACACAGTTTTTCAACGTTTCTCATCGAGCACTATCCATTGGCATCAAAAAATTGCGTTAAGAACGGGGGTATTCTGCCTTCTGGAGGGGGTGCATACTCCCTCAACCCTCCACGCCCTCGTGTGACGATCACTCATATTTCCTGCTTGCTCGACATTTGAAACAGCACTGATTAATGTCTCAACTCAGCAGAATCAAAAGATATATATGGTAGGTAATGCAATAGACAACTGCTAGGAGCAGGGTTAAAATATCGGCCTAAATCGAACGTTTTTTAAATCACCGTTCACTGAACCAACTTTCTGTCATACCGGCATTTAACCCTAGGTGTAACCCCTTTTTAACCTTGGATTCAAGCTAACCCGCTCTCCGTCATTCAAAAAAAACCCGAGATTTTCGCCGGATTCTGCTCGACTTTAACCCAATGTTAAGTTTAACCAACGTTCTGTCATTCGGGCCTAAATAGAAATATCACTTATGCCCATGTCCTAAACCCAGCCCCCATACATGTGACGGCTCAAAAGTTTGGTTGGGGGTGTTCGGTAATGTTTAACAGGGGGATTTAATGACCTTCAATTTTTAGCCAAAAACACCTAAAAAGGGCCAAAAAATTCAATTCCTTCCGAAAATAGGATGGGGTCAAAAATTTTCCGGCTTTCGGGGATGGGGGACGATCAACTTTGGGTGAGGGGAACACCATACCCACTGTTACATGTATGCCAGCCCCACCAACACACATGGGCATAGGGGGATGGTAAGAGGGGTGGTATAACCTTTACCAGAGGTTTTCGAAAATAGGTACTGTCCGGCGAGTTTTAGAAAACGAAAGGTGTTGCAGGACAACATTTGAGCTTATTGCGGAAAAAAGGACAAAAATTCTAACCGAAAGCAGTAAAAATATCAAAACTCTCCTGCGCTTCGCGCCGTTGTAATAAAATTTTGTGTTATTTATCGCTACAAACCCATACATTGCCTAACTTCTTTGACAAGGGTCAAAAACCCAGTTTACCGCACGTATGTAACGTGCTACTCCACCGTATTATAGTATCCAAAAATTTTCAAGTACAAAAAGTACATCGACTTGTGGGGACTGTCTGTGTACGTATACTAAAAGATTTTATGAAAAAACAGTGATTACAATTTACTATATGACCATTTTTGGATTTCACCCTCCGTCTGGCTACCTCTACCTTGCTCACGTATGCCCACCAAAATGTATTATTTGGCATAATTGGGTATATAGGGGACCCACCAAAACAGCAGTCGCCATTTACATGAAAATCTGGGATTTCTTTAAGCCTGACATTTTTAGGCAGACACACGCATTACTGAAAACTATTAAGCTGCAGAATGTTTGATTACTCGATGATTGAATCGGATCAGCGGCTCATTTTCAGTTTGCTTGTAAAACTATCGTTTAAAAAGGCAGAAATGAGCAGTTAACTTTAGTCTTTTTCATTCCAAACTGCCCATTTTCGATAGCAGTCTTATTATTGCATCAGGTTTTCACTGCACAAATGGCTTCTTCAATTACGCTCTCTTAGCGGCCGGTTGCTTTAAACTCTTTTTATTGATGTTTAATGTGCTTTGCTTAACATGTGGCGTGCCTAACAGTGCCGCAACAATCTGAATCGTAAAATATCCTGTTGCAGTAAGAAGCCGTAAAGCAAAAATGGGTCGATTGGAATGGAATAGACTGTAGTTGATAATGGGAATTTGGACACGACTTTGTAAAACAGTTTAAAATTTCAGTTTTATCAGTAAAGTAATTATAAAATAAAGAACCTAAATTTATTTTGATCCTGTCAATTTTTACCTGTTTCTTTTAAAAAAGATTTATTCTCTCTGTTGTTACAACCACACGTGGGCGTAGGGGGGATTGGGGTATACAGCCCCACAAAAGGCCGAATACCCCTCCCCCAGAAACCAGAATACCCTCCCACAATTCAATTCTTGAATTTTTTTGGTTTTTTTGATGCCAATGGATAGTGAGTGCTTGATGAGAAACGTTGAAAAATTGCCTTTTTTCGCCATACTATTATTTTTAAGACCATTTCTTGACATTTAAAAAATCTCGCTCACATACCCCCCCAGAATTTTGGTGCTGCCCACTTATGGTTACAACCAGTTTCTATCGATTTACTACATTAGCAGTTTTCCCTTCAATGCACTTCTTTTTTTAGGGTCAAAGTGACCGAGGAATTGTCCAAATCGATAAAGTGTAAAATTGATTCCCTAAGAAACAAATGCAAAAGTGCCTCTGGCAAAATTTCGAATTTGGTAAGCATTAGTGCAAAGTAATTGTATAGTGAGTCAGTGCCAAGTTTAATATATATATATATATATATATATATATATATATATATATATATATATATATATATATATATATATATATATATATATATATATATCGTAAATCTGTAAATTTAATTGAGTTTTAATAGCGCCAATATCACGAATAGGTTGCTGTGCTGGGTTCGCAAATGAAATAACAGGAACAGAGTCCAAATGATGAGGGTCTAACTGGTGTCCAAAACTTTCAGAGGCCGTGAAAATGCCGAAAATTATAATGGAAGCAGAAAAAACCATTTTCAGTCGTTTTTGACAGAGCTATACTCACTGATATCAAAAAAATTTAAAAAAATGGAAAAAATTGGAAATTCTACTCTATAGAGCACACTATAGAGCTTCTGAATTCTGGCGGTTCGCCAGCGAGTTTGAAAGTCAATAAAATTTCGCACGCATTTATCCTTTCAGTGAAATTTGGGCTGAGAAGTAATTTTCAACGGCCGTTTTATCGTTTATCTAATTTGATGATAGGAAATTGAGTACGATCCATAGGTGGGCAGCACCGGAATTCTGGGGAGTGCAAGATTTTTCAAGGGTCAAAAATTAGTCTCGAAAAGGTGGTATGGCGGAAAACACATCGTGGTTCAACGTTTCTCATCCGGCTCTATCCATTGGCATCAAAAAATTGCTAAAAAATTTCAAAAAATTGAATTTGGGGGAAGTACATACCCCTCCATCACGTGTGGTACGATCGCGTGTTGCAGTCTTGCCATTTTATAATAGCCCTGATTAAAGTCAAAATGGTTTTTTCTACCAGTGCCGCTGACATTTCTGTCCATCTATTTAAGATAACATATTCTAAAGTAGGCAGTCGTATCAGCTCTTTTTTTACAGTGTTTCGTGAAATGTAAAGTGGATAAAACCGTTTTAAAGTTTAGAGTCTATAAATAGAAATAATGGCAATTGATGTCGTCAGGGCCAGAACAGACATGTACGGGGGGTGTTTTGGTGGGGGTCAAGTCCACACCTGGGCGTGGGGGGTTCGGGGGTATGCACCCCCTCAAAAACTAAAATACCCCTCATCCCCCAATTCAATTGTTGAAAATATTTTGTCGTTTTTTCGCAATTTTTTGATACCAATGGACAGTGCTCGATGAGAAACGTTGAAAAATGGTGTTTTTTCGCCATACCACAATTTTTAAGACCATTTTTTTACCATTAAAAGTGCGCCCTCCAGAATTTTGATGCTGCCCACCTATGGTCAAGACCCCAGAATAAAAAATGGAAATTTTGTGGGGAAAATGAGGCATAATGAAGGCCAAAAATATATAATTCATAAATTTCTTTCAAAAGTGCTTCAAATCGACCAGAAAGTGTGTAATACGTTGTTTTGACGCTATTAGCGCTTATATGATTTTTAAGATCATTTCGGCCTGAAAAAGCTTAATTTTTGATCCCCCCAGGCCGAATCAACCCCGCCCCCAGATAGGCCTTGCTGTGCAGTGCATCCACACTTGGGCGTGGGGATGTTTTGGGGGGACATTTTGAACAGTTTCCCCGCCACTGTTTTTTTTGAGAGACAGAAATAAAGATGCAGTAATCAGATTTTAGGTATGTATGTAAACAACTTTTATTGACTTTATATTGCAGGTGTAAAGACAAGAAGTCATAAGCTGGTTGTATGTAAAGTTTCGTTACTGCAGCTATTGTGGATCGGCTAAAAAACGGTGGCGGGGAAATTGTTCAAAAGGTCCCGGGCTATGCACCCCTACCCGAGAAGCCAAAATATCCCCCCAGAAACCAAAATACCCCCCAGAAATCAATAATTTTTTTGTTTTTTTCTCAATTTTTTGATTTCAATGGGTAGTGCTTGATGTGAAACGTTGAAAAATGGTGTTTTTTCGCCATACCACCATTTTTAAGCCCATTTTTACTTTTGAAAAATCTTGCACACCCCCCCCCCTAAGAATTTCGGTGCTGCCCACGTTTCAGTGCATCTATGGCCAGGATAGCATTATGTAGTTTATTCTAATGCATTCTAGTTAGGATACCCTTCCAAAACTACATTCCGCGCACACGCGTACATAAATTTGATAAGAAGTTGTGGACTTCATACCATACATGATCAAGAAGGAAAAAAGGCACGTAGCTGGCTTTTCTATTTGAGGGGGGCAACACCAATTTTTGAGGACTAAGCCCAAAAAAGCCAAAAATAGCACAAAATAATGTTTAAAAAGTCATATTTCTCCGATTTTCCTTAATTTCGGGGGTCCGACCCCCTCGCCCCATTTTCCCAGAGGTACGTGCCTGAAGGAAAGCGAGGTTTCTCCACAGAAGTTTTCACTCTCCCAAAAGTCTTTTCACCTTCCCCCTTAGAATTCAGGCTTTTCCAAAAAGTTCGTAGAAAAGGTTGTGCTTTGAAGCGTTTTTGGTGATCTTCTGGCTCAAAGTGTCAAATCTTCGGCGTTTCACGCCATATTCTTATTTTTTAAATATATTTTGTTCAGTTAACCCGATTTTTTCATATTTTATTGAAATTTTCTCATGTTTTATGTTCCGAAAAGAAATAACATTGTCAGAAAGGCCGAAAAATGGTGTTTTTATGACGCATACCTATTGTTTTTGAGAAAAACGGACATATTGGAAACAATTCTAGGTTCCATCTCCCGCCCCTTCCAAGTTTTTTTTGCATTTGGCAAAGATTTTTCCCGATGTAGAAAGACTTTTCGGGACCGTCTTTGTACATGTACAAAGATTTTTTGGAAGATAAAAACTGTAAAAAAGGTCTGAAATTCGCGAAAATTCCCGACGCTAGCGCCGAACTGAATAATTGTGTGTTCTATATATTTTTGTAACGGCAGAAATCGCATTTTGAAAGGAAAAATGTCGAATTTTTAGGCGCTTTGCGCCGTTCTGATACAATTCTTAGTGATTTTGGCCCTCGGAAAGCCAGAAATCAGCTAAAACACAACAAATGGTCGAAAAACACTGTTTTTATCACACTAAAATCGCTACTGTACCATATTATAGTACCCTGCGTGTACAAAATGTACAAACACTTTTAGGGCTCATCTTTGTACATGTACAAACGGACCTTGTACAAAAAACACTGCCCCCTCCCCGAATTCCTAAGCTATACATGTCTGTCCTCTACCCAAAGTTGGGTCGTTTCCATACCTGGGCGTGGGTGGGTTTGGGGGTATGCACCCCCACCAGAAACCAAAATACCCTCCAGAATTCATATTTTTGAGAATTTTTTTTTGTTTTTTGTCGCAATTTTTCAAGCCAATGGATAGTGCTCGATGAGGAACGTTGTAAAATGGTGTTTTTTCGCCATACGACTATTTTTAAAGCCATTTTTCGACTTGTGAAAGAAACGTCGCCTCCCTCCCCCAGAACTTTAGTGCCGCCCATCTATGGTTTGGTTCTTTCTCCGTGCGGCCAAAGTCAGAAAATGTTGACTACCGATTTTTTTGGCTAAACCTTGCGTTTTTGGCCGCTTTTAAGTTTATTTTTTTGCTATTTTTGACCAAAAATTTCAGGTCATTCTCCCTTCCACCACCCTAAAAAATGACTGGGGACCATACACGGGCAGAAACCGAATTCTTGGGGTTCGACGAGGCAAAACTGTCCAAAATAACACTAAAAATTAAGTTTTTATGTTCTATCAGTTTTTGGGGGTCCGTCAAATTCTGGGGGTCCAGACCATACATGGGCAGCAAAGAAAATTCTGGAAGGGGGCTGAAATCGCCAAAAATTGCCAAAAATATTTCAAAACTGTCACTATAAATAGAATTCGGGGGTTCTACAGTAATCTGTGGGAGGTTTTTAACTTGTGTGGGTGCATATCCTCCCAGACTTCCCACGGCCATGTGTACATGGGCAGTAGGAACATTCTGAGGGGTCTGATAGGGTAAAATCGTCTAAAATTGCCAAAAATATTACTAAAAATAAAATTCTAGGGTTTATGATAATCTGCGGGGTTTTTACAACTTCTGGCGGGGGTAAACTAACCCCTCCCTCAAATACTCCCACGTAAACGTGTGGTCCAGACCACATCTGGACGTTGGGGATATGCACCCCATCCCTGAAAAACCAACATACCCTCCAAAACAAAAATACCACCCCCTGCCAGAATTGAATTTTTGAAAATTTTTTGTTTTTTTGCAATTTTTGATGCCAATGGATAGTATTCGATGAGAATCGTTGGAAAATGGTGTTATTTCGCCATGCCTCCATTTTCAAGGCCATTTTTTGACCTTTGAAAAATCTTGCACCCCCTCTCCAGAATTTTCGGTGCTGTCCACGTATTATCCAGACTCCAGACCCGCCTTCTTAGACCCCCACGCCCATGTTTGCTGGGGACCCGCGGCTCACGTGTGACGCTTTCTTTTTTGTTAACAGCCTGAATCTACATTACGCTCATCAGATGAATTAAAATTTACTCTAAATTTGGAAGAAAATGCCAAATATTTGCTCGAAAAGCGTTTTCTTCACACGTCTGGCAATACTAGCGGTATTTTGGATATATCGACGTTCAATTTGTGTAAGCTCACTCTGTAATTTGATAAATTTTATTGCGTTTACTTTACGCTGCACGCGTGCATCGTACTTTACATCGAATCCAGTAATGCTGGAGTTTACAACGCATAAAGAGTGCCAGGTCGATAGGAGGACTGTAAACCGGAAATAATAAAAAAATTTAATTTGCCAATTTGCCTTATGTGAAATCTTACGAATAGTTTTCTTCCATGCTGGATTTTTTGTCTTCCTTACATATTTCAGATGGTACTGTCTTATAGCTTTGTCCGCTACACATTGCAATATGCCGTTTTTTACTTTTCCCACAATTTTAATTTGTTTTGCATAGCGGAAATTCGTAAAAGATTCCAATCGCTAAAATTCTTCTAAGTATGTACGTATGTCCTGAAGCACATTGAAGCAGCGCGATGGGAATCACAACTGGGCGTGGGGGGTATGCACCCTCCCCCGAGAAACCAAAATACCCCCAGAATACGACTTTTCGAATTTTTGGTTTTTTTCGCAATTCTTTGATGCCAACAATAGATGGTGCTCGATGAGAAACGTTGAACAATGGTGTTTTTTCGCCATACCACCATTTTTAAAAGGCTGGCATTTTTTTGCCTTTGAAAAATGTTGCACCCCCAGAATTTAGGTGCCACCCACCTATGCATGGAATGATGTTCTACAGTAAAACAATTCTTTTGAAGTAAATATAGCTGTTATAAGTACAATTAAATGTATACATTTGAATTTTTTTATAGAACTTATAACCTATGTGTACGTAGTTTATTTTTACGGCTTGTGCTGAAAGAAGACAAAAATAGCTTTTATCCTATTTATTTTGGTGTAAAGTGCATACTGTCTATGATTTATTTCCATTTTTTTAGCGAACGAATCTTTTCTAATGCCAGTGATGGAGGGCACGGAATAAAATTATCAGCAGTTGATGTCGTCTAACACTTAGAACGTATCGCTGGAAACGTGTTTGTATTTGTATGTACATACATGGGTGGGCCTAAATTATGAGGTTTGGAATGGGTCCGAAAATTTTCGAAGTCAAAAACGTGCAAAAATGGATTATACAGTCAACAAGCAAGATTTTTCCACGTTTTAATCAAACTTCAAAAAATCAGGAAAATGGATGAATTGGGGCCTCTGGAGCATTTGTGGGCGGCACCAAGTTCTGGGGGTGCAAGATTTTCCAAAGGTCAAAAAATGGACTTAAAAGTGGCGTCATGTCGAAAAACGCCACTTGTCAACTTTTCTCATCGAGCACTATCCATTGGCATCAAAAAATTGCAAAAAAAATTTTTAATTGAATTCTGGGGGTACATACCATAGGTGGGCGGCACCAAAATTCTGGTGCAAGATTTTTCAAGGTAAAAAAAAGGCCTTCAAAATGGTGGTATAGCGAAAAACACCATCTTTCAACGTTTCTCATCGACCACTATCCATTGGCATCAAAATTTGCAAAAATTGAATTCTGGGGGGTATCTTGGTTTCTCGGGGGTAATGCATACCCCCAGCCCCCCCCGCCCCGTATGCTCTGTAACTTTCTTGGGATCTAAACCTGCCTAACCTTTCTCATCCCAAGCCACGTGCGGTTTTGGTGGTTATAGTCCGTTTTCATTTAACTTTGAGGTTTTTGAAAAAAGTGCCTACAAAAGTGTTTTACACTAACGCTATAGTTTTGGTAGTCTACATTAAATTGAGTTACGGTGAGACATTTGCCCTTGCTAAGCCGCATTACTGTATCAAAGTTTCAGACCATTTTTGTAGGCCGATTCATGCGGATTAAATTCAAAAGAAAACCGTAGAGTTACATGAAACAGAGCGATAGGTACTCGAATTCGTTATTTCCTTTTTTGTCCAGTTTGCGAATTCCGTCATTTTGCTATCGCGAGCTAATTTTGTTTACGGAAGTGTTGTTTTACGGTTTGCAATCATACGTGGGCAGCAAGAAAATTCTGGGGGGGGGGTGCAAGATTTTTTTGAAGGTCGAAAAATGGCCTTAAAAATGGTGGTATGGCGATAAAAACACCATTTTTCGACGTTTCTCATCAAGCACTATCCATTGGCATCAAAAAATTGCGAAAAAAACGAAAAAAATTTTCAAAAATTGAATTCTGGGGGGGTATTTTGATTTCTGGGGGTATTTTGGTTTCTGAGGGGGTGCATACCCCATCACGCCCAGGTGTGTTTGCAATACCTTGAAATAGCAAATAATATGTAGATTTTTGACTTTACTCCGTATGCTTATTACAGCTATTCGTAAAACTTGGTTAGTGGAACAGATTGCTTGACTAAAATAGATTATTTAATTATTATTAATCGATTAATTAATTAATAGCGGCCCGGCTTATCCTACTCAAACAGCGAAGAAGTATTGACGTATAAATACTATGCAGAGCTTGTAGCTGCTTTCCTGAAGAGTCCGCTGGGACAAGCTTTTAGATTTTCTCACTTAAATTGTATTGCTTTTTGGCTGATTCGGTCGATTTTGATCCAAAAAATTTTCATGACTGATTAAGTCGTTTCCAGATGAGCATGTGGGTCTATTACACGGCATCGGTCGATGCACATTTGTCGAAACAAACAAGACAGTTATGTGCGAATTCTACTAAAGATACAACGGTCTTCATTTTTCCGATTTTGAGCCAACTTTATTCCGAACATTTTCATATCAGGACCTATAGTCTGTTCCATTTAGCCGAGAGCTTATTCAGTAAATGTTTTCGGAGGCTACAGTAAGCCTTTCTTATTTACTGCAGGTAATTAGAGCTTGCTGTAGCTACATAGCAAATAAGGGTTTTTCAATAAAATTTTTTGCGGCATAATTTATGCTTGTCTTCCAGCAGATCAATCAACTTACAGACAAAAATCGCACATTCGACATATCCTAAGCTGACATTTTAAACACAATAGACTGAGATTTCAAGAGACGCCGTGAACTTCCGTATTGGAAAAACGTCTGCTCGTTGTCGAAGCAATTCGGATTCGATCCCAGCCGACAGCTCTTTAATTCAGCGCACTTACTACAGTATGTCCCAGCACTGATTAAATGCTTAAATTTATATGGACAGAAACATGGAAGAATTCTAGCCAATCGGCCTCAAGCTGATCTGCCGAATTTCAGTAATTTGTCTTGTCTCGCTTACTGTAGCCCTAAAAAAATTTATTAAAAAGCTCTCAAATAAATGAAACAGACTTGTACGTACATAACTACCTATATACACACCTTACTTATGTACCGTGCAAATTTCATTAGGAATATGTCAAACGAACGAGCAGCAAAAATATTAAAATCGCTCAATTGGCGATGTAAACATTAAATAGTAACGGTAGGTACATACCTACTGTAAGTGCAGTGCTTATCCACACATCGAGCTCATGCGCTGCTATTTTTCATAGCTTTTCCCGTCAGCTCGTTTCGCTGTTCGGATGTGCTATTAATAGCTTTTGCGCCTTTTTGCGCTTCAACTCGTCGAGATGATGTTTCATCGCGTTAAATGGCGCAATTTTTCGGGTAATCGAGCACTGGTTCGGCTTGCGAAAGCAACTGAACACTGGCCATTGGTGGTTCTCCGGACCTGCCCAGTTTACTTCTCAATTACACGACCAACGCACTAAGGTGGTGGATAGACGTAGGTACCTGCATACGACGGGGCTTACCTAAGTACAACCTAGGCTGCACTCAGCACTGGTCAGGTTGCTAGTGACTCTAAGTCACGACCTCACGTGGGCGTGAGGTATGCACCCCCCAGAAGTTGGAATATCCCCCAGAAATTGGAATACCCCTCTCCCCGAATTCAATTTTTGAAATTTTTCGCTTTTTTGGCGATTTTTTGATGCCATTGGATAGTGCTCGATGAGAAACGTCGAAATATGGTGTTTTTGTCACCATACGACCACTTTTGAGACTATTTTTTGTTATTTCAAAATTTTTTCACCCCCCCAGAATTTCGATGCTGCCCAGCTATGATTATGACCCTCAAAACCTACGGCCTTGGTCCTAAATTGCTGACCGCTTCTGATCGGAGAATCTCGGCAGCTGTGCTCTAGAAACCCAAGTTTTAGTTACTTGTACATAATCCTGGATATTGCTCGCATCGCAAGGTCAGTTGACCTTCTGAAAAACCCCAGAAAACTCAAGTTGATGAATTGACTTATTTTCCCTGCCTATGCCAAAGTCTTTCGAAACGTTTTGGTTCTAATAGCACTCATGAACTTTCCTCCAACAACATGAGCTCTAAAGGCTGGTCAGTCATCTGAACAAACATCTATAATATTAATTTCGAGTTGTGTGCATACGTGGGCAGCAAGAAATTTCTGGGGGTGCAAGATTTTTTTGAAGGTCAAAAAATGGCCTTAAAAACGATGGTATGGCGATAAAAACACCATTTTTCGACGTTTCTCATCAAGCACTATCCATTGGCATCAAAAAAATTGCGAAAAAAAGCGAAAAAATTTTCAAAAATTGAATTCTGGGGGGGGTATTTTGATTTCTGGGGGGGGGGGTATTTTGGTTTCTGGGGGTGCATACCCCCCAAACCCCCCACGCCCAGGTGTGGTTGTGTGTAAGTGTGTGTGTGTCTGTGAGGCAAAAAAGTTTTTACTGGATAATTTTGTTATACTTATTCTTTCACTCAATGGGTATTCTCGGGCGCTAATTACAATTTTTTGATTAAAATGGATCGATCGGACTCCTGAAACCCGGAAACTACGGATTTATGTAAAAGGCTTTGGTAGCTCTAGCCGCTTATGCAATTGCCGCAGGGTAAAATTTTAAAGCCACCCTAGATCAACTTTTTATGCGCTATCGACTGGTGTGAAACACTTTACACTACAGTGTAAACTGATGTGATGCCGTACGAAAAACGTGATTTACAAGTGTATTTTATCAAATATCTCAAATCGCAGCAGATAAATTTTTTAAAGTTCTCACCAATTATTGGATATCTTATTATTGACCTTACTGTAGAATTTGAAGGAAATTCACGGATTGGTTCCTGAGATACGGGAGCCCAAAGGTACCATATGCATAGCGTAAAATTTAGGTTTTTGTCGTTTTGCAGAAGCACAGATTGACTATTGCTTCCAAAATTTGGCTCCTGGGGTTTCTGGGACCGCTGCTTCCATATTCGCTACTTTGAATATACGATCTGGCATCATGAAACATGTATGAGACGGGCTGAAAGGAAATCGCGTACGGGTACTTATAAACATGATTAATCACTGAAAAAGAGCTTGCACCAAGTCAAATTTTTTGACCCTGTAAACCAGTGCGCGTGAAATTGAATGCGAAGCAATCGAAAGCAGCAAACATGCGGCTTTCGAAAGAAAGCAGCAAACATGCGGCTTTCGAAAATACAAATCCAAATGTTTTTGCTTCTAGCAGCTAATTTAATATGCAACTTTTTGCATTTGTTTACAATGAGGACAAAGTTGAACATTGTACAAAGTTGAACCCGACGCTATAAGATAGGACGTGATACAACATACTCAATGCTATACAATAGGACGTGATGTAACATACCCCATGCTATACAATAGGACGTGATATAACATGCCCCATGCTATAAGATAGGACGTGATATAACATACCCAGTGTTACATGATAGGACGTGATATAACATACTTCATGCTACAAGATAGGACGTGATATACCATACCCAGTGCTATAACATATCCTGTGCTGTAAGATTGGTGTCCCAAAACATCAAAAATATGGTTTGCACCAAAAAATCTTCAAACATCCCAAAACATCAAAAAAAATGTTTTGACCAAAAAAAATTTTATTTTTAATGCTTCAAAAACATCAAAAGTATGGTTTTGGACCAAACAAGTTTTTTTAATATTCCAAAACGTTAAAAATATGGTTATGATCAAACAAATTTTTTAAACATCCCAAACCATCTAATGGTATAATTTCCAGAACATCCCAGAACATCAAAAATATGATTTAGGATAAAAATTCTCAGAACCATTCTATAACGTCAGAAATATGGATTTAAAAAATTTAAAAAATACAATATGTTTTTACCAACAATTTTTTTAGAAATATCCCAAAAACATCAAAAGTCCCGAAAAATAAAAAATACAAGAGACATCTCAATCCCATACAGCTATCAGGCCTAGGTTCAGCCAGGGCAACGCCAGGCAGCTCAGCTAGATACAAAAAATATAAAAACCGCTCGCCGATCCATTGCAGAGTCATTCAATTTTTTATACTAATTACTGGTTAAGATATTATGTGTTTACAAATACTCTAGCAGATAAGGCAGCGAAGCGCCCCATTTGCTAGTAAGTAATAATTTTAATGATTTTAGGTATGTACGAAAATGGGTAAATGAATTTTGATGAAAAGAGATACGAAAAGGATTCACCTTTCGAAATTGACACTCAATATGAGGGGTCAATCCGCGGCGCTGAGCTACTCGCGACATAAGTTACCCCTGAGTAATTTTGAAGACAAATTTACTAAATAATCCAAAAGCTCTAGCGCTAGTGAAATTCAACACTAAATACGGCGCGAGCGAGAAAACAACTCGAGATGGAAAAGTACAACACGTCAAAGAGTAAAGTAAATCAATAAGACGAGAGCTTCTTTATATTTATATCTTTATATCCTCTTTCACATAACTTCGTACATAAATTCTAAGAATTTTCATCGACAGTAGGCCGAGGGTTACGATAATTATAATCATATCAATGCTATAATCGCAATCTGTCAGCTTATTGTCAGAGATAGTTTTAAAATTTATGACCGAAGTTGTGTGAAACAGACTATTGACTAGCAGAGAAAAATGCTCCGATTGAACAAAAAAGATGAATATACTTGGAATTGTGGATTATTAAGAATGAAAAAGGAGTGGACTACCTGAAGTCCCAAAATCTGTTATAAATCACACTTTTTGCAAAAAAAATCGCAGTATATACTGCGGCCTCTAAAAAAGTGTCTTTTTTAGATAACGCTTAAAGTTTCAGATAAAAGAGTGTATTAGCGAAATCTATAATGTTTATTTTTTCTAAATTGCTGGCAAGTAGCAACGCTGACTAACTTCGTATCCTGATTGATAGAAAACTAAGTGGTATTGTATTTAAAGTTGTTCTATTTAGTTATGAGCATTATAGCAAGCAAAGCAGGGGTCGATTTATTAGTGCACACACCATCGTTACGGGCATGCTAGTGTACCTACATTTAGTCTGTTTCAAGTCAAATTACGCGTTTCCTACTGTTTAAACATTTTCTTCAACTGCCTTGGATACACCGATGTTTGCTATTTCATTCAATTGGCTTAGAAAGACTGTTAGTTTACTCAATATCATTTTTTCATATCTACTGCATAGCTAAAGTGCTGCTTTTTTAATCATTTTTATGGTTAAATATTTATTTTTATCTGTTGGCCGCATAATATACTTCGATTTTTTGCCTTGCTTAGAGAAAGTGTGATTTTTAGCAGATTTTGGGGTTTTAGGTGGCTTTTTCCTAGTCCCCTCCTCTTACATCTTTAATAATCCACAATTCCATGTACATTTATCTTTTTTGTTCCATCGGAGCATTTTTCTTTGCTAGTACCCTGCTTTTAATTAGCATGATTTGAGTACATCAGTCAGTACGGAATGGGACGTTTAGGTGCGGCCGCTTTGGCGCGGCAATTTTGGCGCGGCCGTTTTGGCGCAGCCGTTTTGGCGCAAGGACATTTTGGCGCAGGACTGTTAGGCGCGGTCATTTTTGGCGCAACAGTATCCTCCTCGTGTACATAGTGACGTTTTGGCGCAGCCATTTTGGCGCGGCCATTTTGACGCAAGAGGACACATTGCATACACACCACGTGCATAAACAGTATAAAATCATTTCGGTATAGGTATGTATGTACATATGTACATACATAGACAGGAATACAAGTTTGTACTTAACTTTTGCTAATAGAAATGTAAGTAGGTTACGTTCTGAGCTATGCATGCGCTGATATCTAATCATATTAGGGATGGACCGGGTCCACGGACCCGGACCCGGACCCGGACCCGGCACTACCCGATAATTTTCTTGGACCCGGACCCGGACCCAGACCCGAATTTTTTGAGATTGAAGACCCGGACCCGGACCCGAAATTTTCAAAATTGAAGACCCGACCCGGACCCGATCTTTCTAATTATTTCGGACCCGAGTCAAATAGAATTTGACTTAGCAACAGTCTTTGGCCAATAATAAAAAACAATTGCCATATCAAAAATTTTATTTGCCACTTTTTACCGTTTCCTTTGGTTTACCTGAAAAGTTTATAGGTTGTATATGTCCATTCCCAATATTTTATACAATGCCTATTGCCTATATAGTTTATACTTTGAGCATCGCTAATCTGGACTTCTTTTTGTCTTGCTAGAAATTCCTTGTACTCCTGAGGATGCTTCATTTGAAGATGCTTTCTCAAAGAGCTTGTACTAGCGCCACCAGCTAGGGACAGAATTTGCTTGCACGGTGCTAGATTACATTTTGCCTTGTCGTTGTCTTTTGTAAAATATTCCCAGAGCAAACTTGGCATTTTGCTCAAAACTCAATCGATAAGGACTAAAAGCATTTGAATCTAAAAAATGAAGTTTTTTTACGGATGTTTAATAGCAGACAATAATAAAAAGAAAGAGACGGGGTAATTTTGGTAATGTCTATAAACTAATTAAATTGTATCTTTTTTATTTGAAAATTAATTATGCACGGTCAAACTGATTAAAATGCTGAAACAAAACAATGCAGTGTAATTGTCAAGCATTGAAGTAACTGCTTGCCGTAATGACATTGGGTTAAAAATGGCACACGGCCAATCACAAGTTTTCGTGAGTTAAAAGACTTACTCCTATTTCAATAACATCAAGCGAATCGTACAACAGTGAATAAAGCACTTTGAATGCACACAACCAATAAAAAATTATACAAATCGCACACTACATTCTTTTGCTTTTACTCTTCTGTAGTTGTCCTCGTCTTATCCGCGCATTTTGCTCACGTAGTCTATCAGCTACAACTTGATCTAAATTATGTGTTTATTTAAATTGCCGAAAATTTTGTGTCAGTGCATTGTGGTTTTGGAAATGTGCACTTCTACAAGATGTGTTGGACCCGGACCCGGACCCGGACCCGGTCGGGTCTAGCACTGTGGACCCGGACCCGGACCCGGACCCGAAAATTGAAAAGCTGCAGACCCGGACCCGGACCCGAAGTTTTAAAATGTTGAGACCCGGACCCGGACCCGGACCCGAAAAATCCAAAATTTTGGACCCGGTCCATCCCTAAACCATATGCATGTAGGTATGTATGCGCAGCGTTCATCTTAGATAACATATAGGTATGTATATGCACTTAAAGGTATGTGAGGGTTAGTCGCTGGAGGCAATGTAAGTTGCAAGACCGGGTAACAAAAAAATTTAAAAAATGAATACATAATGATAAATGTCGTTATTGCATGAGAATGGACGCTACACTTTCCCGATCTGACGAAAATAGAGCAATAATGGAAAATAATTCATAACCATTTGATGCTAGCGATTTCCGAGTGTACTAGTCTGTTATAAAGAGTCTTCTATGGCTGACGCAGCTCAAAATGGCATATTGTCTAAAAGGAAACGCGAAAAAATTGCAGATAGTGGATTTAAACACTTTTGACCGTTTTTCTTCTGAAGAAATTATACAAAGTTTTGGCGCTGCGAATTCAAGAACGTTTGTAAAGCGCGAATTCATACATTAGAGGGCAATGTGGTCCATCGAATCGGTGATCATAATCATGATTCATCGGAGGCAACTATTGAGATTCAAAAGCGTTTGACACAATTAAAAAAAGATTAACGGATACCGTTGAGGAAACAGCGAGAATTATCAATAAAAGTATTACTGGTTTACCTGAAAGCGTTCAAGGTGTTATGCCAAGTTCATCAGCTTTGAAGAAAGTGATTTTCGTGGTTACCCATAATTTTTTAGCCCAAAAAAGTCACTTTTTCAAAATTTTTTTGGGCCTGACTCCTCAGATTCCCAAGCTGTACACGATTGAATATTAGAAGCATGCAAAATAAGCAGCTCATGTTCGGTATTCAGAGAAGTTTCTGCAGAATTTTTTCAAAGTGAACTGCAAGACTATAGTCTGTTCCATTCCAAACGGCCCATTTTCGCTTTACAACTAATCACTGTGACAGAATATTTCATGCTTTAGGATGTTGCGGCAGTTCATTTGATGTGCCGTATGTTAAGAAAAGCACATTAAACATCAGCAAGAAGAGTTTAAAGCAACCAGCCGCTATGAGAGCATAATTGATGAAGCCATTTGTGCTGTGAAAAAAATGATACAGTAATAAGACATTAGCGAAAACGGGCCGTTTGGAATGGAACAGACTATATGTAGATGTATGAGCGTATGTAGAAAATAAATCAGCGATGAGTGAGGGAAATGGAATTATATCAGAGAATTCGCAGGAAGTTGTACGCTTCTCTCCAATGCACCACCATACGAACAAACGTTGAAAAGAGCTTTTCTTTTCTAAACTTACGTTTTCGAGTCACGCGAATCACATATGAGCTACATAGAAGCTTTTCGCACCAGAAAAAATCCAAAGAACATTTTGCAGACTACAGAATCCCATTTTTGTCCATCTAAATTGGAATAAATCGAATTCCAATTTCTATTCAATTTTCCGTTTTTAATGCTAGCCAGCGTCTAATTACAATCATCGGAAAGTATTGTTTTTGACTTGTTCATCAAGTTTTCTATTTATTTTATTTTAAAAGAGTTCGCGTATAAAAAAGATCCCACAATTTTCACCATTCTCACAATGCAAAAATGAGCTGGTCTGTAGAAAACGCCTTAGAAAGCTGTCCATTTTGTCTTAATCAGACATTTAAATTTTGTCATCAAATTACACAAAAACAGTTGCGCCAAAAAGACTGCGCCAAAACGGCTGCGTCAAAATGTCCTTGCGCCAAAACGGATGCGCCAAAACAGCCGCGCCAAAAGGGCCGCGCCAAAACGGCCGCGCCAAAGCAGTCCTGCGCCAAAATGTCCTTGCGCCAAAACGGCTGCGCCAAAAGGGCCGCGCCAAAATGGCCGCGCCAAAGCGGCCGCGCCCAAACGTCCTAGACCGCAGTCAGTAAACACATACAGTAACATGCCACAATAATGACAGCAGTCCAAGAACGCGGAAAATAATATTGTTCTTAACATCAGCATTATCCTTTTTAAACAAGAAAACCTTACATTATTTAGACAGATCAAAGTTTTTCAGCATAAACTTTACGCAAATATCAAGTGTAAGGAACACTGACGCTCGGATTTGGAAGTGAAATTAATTTGTAGTATAAATTACATTTTAACAAGAAATGAATAGTGCAAACTATACACAACTACTAGGTGTAGAGAGAACTAACAGACAGATTCCCAATTCTGATTTTACGTAGAACCTTTTGAAAAACAATTGAGCTTCCGCAAGGCTCTAGAACTAAAGTTAATATGCAGTGTGTAAACTTTACACAACCACAGAGTGTAAAGAAAATTTCAGTCGGATTCGTAATTCTGATATTACTCTGATATTACGATCAACATTTATGAAAAAAGTAAGTCTCCACAATGGCCCGAGGACAAATAAATATCCGAAGTAAACCACTTTTCACTACTGCTGAGTGCAAACAAATTGGCGCATCACATTTGGTTTCTGGTAAATTTTTAGACTTGAGATTATGTCCAGACTCATAACCCAGAACTTGGCAGAAAAAAGGAGACAGAAACACGTTTAACTCCCCATTTTTTGACTTTACACATCCCTAAAAAGCTAAAAATTGATGTAAACAAACGCAATTCGCTGTGAAGCGTACCCCTTAGAAAGTACTTTATTTTTATCCTATTCGACCTCGCCCGACTTCTGAACAGAGAAAGTGGCGAACAAAGAATGGACAAACACGTATTTTCCACTGTCCACTACATTGTAAACTTTAAAAATCTGAACCTAACGCCTCATTGAGTGTAAATAAATTCGGTTCAGGCCAGTTTGTAATCCTTTGATTTTAGTACGTTTGTAAGTGCCAAACTTATGTTCCGCAAAATGTTTGATATGATTTACCATTCAAAATACGAAAAAAACCCTGTTATTTCGCCAAAATTATACCTCAGATTTCAAACTTTACACCCCCATAAACAACTCAATATTACGTTTTTTGAACGCGGCTTGCTTCGACGTGTAGCCCCTGAAAGTTACTTTATTTCTATTTTATTCAATTCATCCCAACTCATAACCGAAAGAATTGGCAGAGAAATCTGGGACAAAATCTGTTTTTTACTCATCCACTAGAGTATAAAGTTCGAACCCCTGGTACTGTGTATTGACTATAGAAAAGTTTGCTGGTAAGCACAAGATAGCCCTTGATCCATAGTACATTTCTGTCAGAAAAAAATTTTTTCCAACTCATAACCGGAGTTGTTGGCAGACATAAACAAGTCGAAAACTCGACGAAAATGTGTCTTGTCACCCCCTCCCCCGATTTTCGTACTCTTTACACTCCCATTCGAGAACTGAGGCGAAATTCGGAAAACAAAAAAGTGTTCATCTGCAGAACCTAATAGATGAATAAGTCAAATAGAGTGCATGGTTTTGCCAAAAAAAAGTCAGTATTCAGAAGATTTGAACCCATTAGTCTTTTTTAAATACGCATGCGAGAACGGATGCGTCAGCCACTGCACCAACTCAACATATCGACGGATTTTAATACTTAGTCACATTATGCTTTACACTTTTGTGCAAAAACCATTAAGTGTTAAGACATTTTAAGGTCAGATTCGTAATCTACAACTGAGGGGCAATATTTTTAAACAAAATTGGCCCTCCGCTAATTGTTTGATACCCAATGTTCTGTGCGGAAAAATGCTTCTCGGTGTAAAGTTTACACTTGTGCCAATATCGCAATATTTGATGTATAGAAACAAAATATGCTAGGATCTGTAACGCTAAGGTCAGGGCACCTTTTAGGCATAATTAGCATGTTCCACCTACTTAGCTGAGTAGCTGAAGAAATTTCGTTTTTTGTCTCGAACCCTTAACACTAAAACGATCACAGATCAAGAAATATTGCGTAATAAGGGAAGAAAAAAATATTTTCAGATATTGTAATCCTCTACAACCTAAAACCAATTGGACTGCACAGAAACTAAAATTGAGTTAGATAAGCTGAAGGACACGCAAAGAGTAAAAACCCGTATACTTTACATTTTTGTGCAACAAACATTTAGTGTAAAGAAATTTTAAGATCATGATTCGTAATCTACAGCGCAGGGGCAACATTTAAAAAATTGGCCCTTCGCAAATAATTTGATTTTTCGGTTTACACTTTACACACTCATTGCTAACTCGGTATTGAGTTAAAAAAACACCAGCATCGAATTTTTTAATTATCTACCGATCAAAAAACCGCACCTTCCAGGTGTGTGCCGTTGTTGCTGTGAGGGGGGACACAAATTTCGCACTCGCTGTGATAAACATATAAGAAAAAAGGATGGCCAAGTATATTATAGGTAGCGCTATCGCGCTACCTATGATTAAAGATACAATAAAAGATTTAACCAATAGGATTACAAGAAGCAGGCGCTAATGTAGCTGCTCTATAAGACACATTAATTACATGATAAAGACAAATATTGAATTTCGGATCTCCAACTCAGACTTGACAAATTGCTGGTCACGTAGTTCTATGTTTTTAATGTGAAAGTGTGCGGTCAATAGGATAACGAATCTCTAGGCATCATACGTGGGCAGCACCAAAATTCTGGGGTGTGTGCAAGAATTTTCAAAGGTCGAAAAATGTTGGTATGGCGAAAAAACACCATTTTTTAACGTTTCTCATCGAGCAGTATCCATTGGCATCAAAAATTGCGAAAAAAACGGGGAGAAATTTCAAAAATTGAATTCTGGGGGATTTTGGTTTCTCGAGGGGTGCATACCCCACCCCCAACCCCCACGCCCAGGTGTGGTAGGTATAGCTTACGCAGCACTTCTGAGAGATGCGTACGCGACTCGCTATGAGGACCAATGAAGGCGAGGGGACTGGCTCTCAGCTTCTTATGTCAAAAACGAATTGAGGATTTTTGGTTCGGAGGCGAACGTTCGTAACTTTACGAGTATATTGAACCGTTTTCGATATTGTCAAAACTAATCGACTCGCTAATGCTAACTGCATGTAGCGATTTTCGCTACATACATACCTATTATGTTGCATAAGAGAGAATCGCCAAATGTATGTAGGTGGTGCAGTAGTCGACGTACATACGAGGGTTGATCTAAAAGTTCCCGGAATGAACCTATAACTTTTGATAGAAACAAAATTGAATTAAGCAAATTATATGTTTATGAAGCTGAACCTTTACTCTATCAACCTGCAAGTTTTCAATTTGGCCGGCATGTTTGTTGCTGATTGGTAGTCGTTTATCATTATCATACTTTGTGCAACTATGAAAAACTCAAAATTTGAAGTTAGGCAAACAATCTTGGTTAAACTTAGATGGAATTTAAAGGATATTCCGATCGCTCTGCAAAAAGTCTACTGAGACAGTGCTCCTAATAAAACAACGATTTATGACTGATCAAAGTGATTTAGAGGTGGACAAGAAAGCATTGAGGATGACCATTGGAATGCAAGAAATTCATCGTGAACAACGCTGCAACGCTTTTGGAACCCATCTTGCAGAAAGTTAGCACAAACCTAAACGATCAGTCAGAATAGTTCGAATCGATCCATAGGACAAGCCCAATTCCACCACACGTAGTGACAATCGTTGCTTTGCTTAGAATAGGCCTGAACAGCAGTCCTATTCCTCTGGATTGCCCCAACAGGGAGCCATTCCTAATGGTCATCCTCAAAGCCTTCTTGGATCAGTCATAAATCGTTGTTTTATTAGGAGAGCTGTCTCAGTAGACTTTTTGCAGAGCGATCAGAACGTCCTTCGAATTCCATCCAAGTTTAACCAAGAATTTAATGTTTGCCTAACTTCAAATTTTTGAGTTTTTCATAGTTGCACAAAGTATGATAATGATAAACGACTACCAATCAGCAACAAACATGCCAACATAATTGAAAACTTGCAGGTCAGAGTTGATACAGTAGTTTCAGCTTTATAAAGATATAATTTGTTTAATTCAACACGCTATAGTAAGTGCGCTAAGTAAAAATCTTGCGGTTGGAATCGAACTCGCGTTTCGTCGACCACAATCAAACGTTCTACCACTGGGCCAAGAGCAGAAGTTTGCGGCGATGTTCTAAAATGTTAGTCTATTGTGTTAAACGATTCATTGATGACTGTTAGTTAGGAAAAAAGCTGAAAAAGCTCTCGAATAAATTAAACAGACTACTTTTGCTTTTTTGACGTCTATGTAAGTCTTGTTGTTGTTTCCAGTGGCGGATCCAGGATTTTGCTGAGGGGGGGGGGGCGGTACCCCTAAGGGGGGGGGGGGCGGAACCCTGACTTGGGCGGAAAAATTAGCCGTTTTAACCCAAAAGTCATTAAAAATCGCTTAAAAATCCTTAACCCTCGCATTCCCGTGTGTTTTTGAAGTCAAAGGTTCCCGTGCTAGGACGCCATCCTAGCCTGGTTAAAATGTACTTAGTCTTACTCAAAACAGGAAATATTAGTATCATTTTGTGCAGTTTTTTATGCTCTTTCCGAATACGTTTGTCATTTTTTCGCTTAAGTATTTTTTGCAAGAAGTTATAACTAAAAAACCGCTACTATACTTAAGCATAGGCATGAGGTGGACATGCATAAAATAAATACAAATAGTATATTTTAGTTGACTAAAATATCATTTTAGGACTGTACATAGTAGCTGATTAAAAAGCAGAAGCCCACCAATCTTGTTCTAATCATTGGCCAAAACGTTTTTTGTAATTTAGGTTTTTACGTGATAATCATGACAATATGCTAATTTTTTAGGATGTATAATTTTATTTAATAGCTTGAATATTTCAAATAATGTAACTAGGTCTAAAATGAGGCTAGACAAATTTTTTTAGTCATACAAAACATACAATGAAATAAATCGCAAAAAAAAGTGATCGGCTAGGACACCGTCCTAGTTCACGGGAACGCGAGGGTTAATTTTTGCGCACTATTTTTGGGCAATGGGGGGGCGGCCGCCCCCCCTAAATCCGCCCCTGGTTGTTTCATAGTGTTTTACCATTGCTTTGCGCGTCAGATTATCTTACTTCATTGCAGTTTAAATTCGCTATTTTCGTTTGCTTGATTCCGGCGTTTATCTGTTGTAATAATGTGCTGTCTAACTTTCGCCTGTTCAAAAAACCATTCTTCTACATATAACCACACATGGGCGTGGAGGTCTGGGGTCTGACGCCCCAGAATCCGGTTAAACCACAAAAATCGATAGACCCCCAGAATTGAATTTTCGTTGCTATTTTTTGGCGATTTAAAACGAACTATCTTGTATATATCTTATTCATTATTCATTCACAACACGAATCGGGTACGTTTCAACAAAATTCAACAGGCTTGGCCAAAAGTTTAAGACACTCAAAACGATATAGTACCAACCAAGTGATATTGACATTCAGACTCGCGATAAGATTTTACAAAGTTAGATTAAAACTTGGCGACATTAAAGTTCTGGGGGTGCAAGATTTTTTCAAAGGTCAAAAAATGACCTTAAAAATGGTGGTATGGCGAAAAAACACCATTTTTCCACGTTTCTCATCAAGCACTAGCTGAGCCCAACTAAATGAGTTTAGAACCAGTTTTTAAATCTGATCGCGCTCAAGATATTTGTGGGCAAATTTTCTTTCGAATTTAACGCAAAAAATTTCAGCCAAGCCTTTTTCCCTACATTAAATCAATTGATGACAAAATACTCGTTGAAAAATCACAATCTGATCTGCTTATCCGATAAAGATAAATCAATGGAGCCTTGCACGTCAGAAAGTTGGTCGCAGACGAAATGAACGATGACTATTTTCTGAGAACCATGATTTTTCGGTACAACTACGAAGTCGGTTTGAGCCGCCCCGTGTGGCGAAACGTCCCTGAGTATGATGAAATTGCTAAGTGTTGATAAAAAAATTTATAATTATACTAATTTTTCATAGATTATACCAAATTGAAAATAACTATAAATTGCTATAGTGACAAACATACCTGGGCGTGGGGGCGGTTGGGGGGTATGCACCCCAGAAATTAAAATACTTCCCCCAGAAACCCTCCCCCCAGAATTGAATTTTTTAAATTTTTTGTTTTTTTTTTAATTTTCTGATGCCAATGAATAGTGCACGATAACAAACGTTGAAAAATGGTGTTTTTTCGCCATGCCACCATAGGTGGGCAGCACCAAAATTCTGAGGGATGGGGGTGAAAAAATTTTCAAAGGTCAAAAAATGGTCTTAAAAGTGGTTGTATGGCGAAAAAACACCATTTTTCGACGTTTCTCATCAAGCACTATCCAATGGCATCAAAAATTGCTAAAAAAGCAAAAAAATTTTCTGGGGGTTATTTTGATTTCTGGGGGGGGAATTTCAACTTCTAGGGGGTGCATACCCCCTAACCCCCTACGCCCATGTGTGCACACCACCATTTTTAGGGCCTTCTTTGACCTTTGAAAAAATCTTGCACCCCAGAACTTTGGTGCCGCCCACCTATGCTGACAAACTTACTGAATGACCATTTGGATGAATGAGGATACTGTGTACATTTACAGAATTCTTGCGCGTTAGAAAATATTTATAAGAAATATGATAAAAAAATTGAAAAATGAATCAACCGCGTGAAGCGCTGTCAAATGAAAAATACATGGAAATCAATAAAAATGATGCAAGCAGAGCAGATTCAAAGAGAAATGATTTTGAAAAAATTGCATCGAAATGAAACAAAACAAAGCTTAAGCACTGCTTTGCAATGGTTTCGGACCAGACGCGAGCAGCGCCTAAATCGTGAGTTTGGAGCCCATAAATTTTTGAAGGTCCAAACAATGTCAAAAGCTGATAATACGGGCAAAAACAACGTTTTTCGACGTTTTTAATAACCTAATGGCATCAAAAAATCGCAAAAAACAAAAAATTACAAATTTTATTATGAGTCTTGAAATTTAAGGGTTTAGATCAGAGACCTGCACGTCGGGTTGAGTCCACACGTGGACGGGGGAGAGGGTAGGAGGTTCGGAAGGTATGCACACCTACCCCAGAATTCAATTTTTGAATTTTTTTTGTTTTTTTTTGCGATTTTTCTATATTAATGGATAGTGCCCGACTAGAACCGTTGAAACATGGCGTTTTTCGCCATACCACTGTTTTTAGAACCATCCTCGGAATTTAGTTGCTACTACCTACTTTTGGTTGGGTCTACTCTAGAATAGAGAAAGTTAAAATTTTTTGGCGGAAAATAAAGCAGAATGAAGGCCGAAAAAATCGAAAAATTTCGTGAAAAGTGCATGAAATTGATAAGAAACTGGATTGACATAGTTTGTACGCTATTGTAGCATTTATATATATTTTTTATTAATGTATTATTAAAACGTTATTTAATAATAATAATAATAATAATAATAATAATAATAATAATAATAATAATAATAATAATAATAATAATAATAGTAATAATAGTAACAATAATAATTATGTAATAATAATAATAATAATAGTAGAATAAGTAATAATAGGATTAATAATAATAATAATAATGATAATATTATTATTATTATCATATTATTGGGTAATATATAAATAATATATTAATAACAGTTTATTAATATATTTATTTAGTGTTTTCGTTATTTGTTTTTATCTATTTAGCTTACGAGGTTATTTATACACTGTGACAATAATTATTTTCGTTTAGTGCAATTTTAATGTTCTTTCTGAATATGCATGTTATTGTCTGTGTAAATTATTTTTAAAAGAGGCGCAACTAAATAACTATTACAACGCATAAGAATAGGAGCCTGGTGGATATCCGTGCAAAAACAAGAAAAAAATAGATTTATGTTGCGTTAAATTCAATTAGGGGTTGCATTTCAAAATCTGGAAAGGAATAAACTACAAAAAATTTTTAGTAGAACCTTATTTTCCCATTTTTGAGTTTTTGTGATATCACTAGGCCAAAAAATGCTTATTTTTTACTACTCCATGACTTCTCATCAAGCTAAACCAATAAAAACGATGTAAGTGAAGCCAGAACGAGGCTAGACAAGGTTTTGGACACAT
Source organism: Mermis nigrescens (assembly GCA_036768485.1). NCBI lineage: Eukaryota > Metazoa > Nematoda > Enoplea > Mermithida > Mermithidae > Mermis > Mermis nigrescens. The sequence goes on from JAVLUZ010000085.1 coordinate 78,636, forward strand.
GGATAAGGAAGAACAGAAGGAAGAACATAAAAAATGCCAATAAAGTGATTCATTATGCCTCCGGCATAGGGTTATTTTTTATTATTTTAGGTTATTTTTTAGGTTATTTTTTATTTTATTTTTTTATTTTTTTTGTTATTTTATTTTTTAGTTACATAGTTTATTTTTTCATAGTTAATCATATTTATTGATTCATTATTCCTCCTCATTATTTTGTCTATCTACAAGTGATTGTTGAGATACCTGACTTCAAAATTTTAGTACCCCAAATTCAGAAAGCCAACTAAGTGCCTGACATTTCAAGATACGGCAGCAATTCCGCTTATCGGAGGACTAAAACGCAAAAAGATGATCGTACGACTTGTTTTGGGCTTATAAACAATGAGTAAAGTCCAAAACACTATTTTTGATGTTTCAAACAATCTTTCTTTCCAGGAAATGAAGACATAAAATTTTCCGTTAAATAAGATGAAATCGAGCTGAGTATTTTCACAAAAATTTATGTTTTTTAGTCCAAAGCTCGCTAGAAACTCTTAGAACAACTGAGATTCGTTGGTTTTATCAAAAAACGTGGGAATTATCTGGATCAGCAATAGCAGCTGTCTAGGGTCAAACTCCCTAATCTTCCCTCAAGATCACGAATGGGTTAGAATAAAAAATCTCAACGCTCAACAACCTTCATTAAGCCGTATCAAATTACATCAAAAACAAAAACATGGACAAAATGAAGAAATAAAATACTAAATTAGGGAGTATACGGCGATATTCTGATTTCTTTCTATGGGTTTTATGCATAGGTGAGGCGCCATCAAAGATCTGGGGAGTTCAAGATTTTTTCAAAGGTCAAAAAATGGCCTTGAAAATGGTGGTATGGGCTAAAAAACACAACTTTTCAACGTTTATCATCGAGCACTATCCATCGGCATCAAAAATTGGAAAAAAATTCAAAAATTGAATTCTTGGAGCTATTTTGGTTTCTGGGGGGTGCATGCCAAGGTATGTCACTCACCCTCTTTCGAGCTTCATGCCTACTAAACGCCTAAATCCTTAACTCCCATTAGCGAAGTTAGTTAAGTACTGTCAGTTAATTGAGAAGATGGCGAGTACAAAGTCCGAAAGCATGTTGACCTTTTTTTAGAATACAAAGCCGGTGTCGCATCTTAAAGTAGTCCGGCCGGACACTTTAAGGCACCTTAAAGTGTCCGGATTACGCTGAGTATACGTTCGCATATACGCCCACGCATATAATTCAATGTACAATTAGGTAAGTAGGCATGTATATATACGTACGTTGTGCAATTTATTGAGGTACATGAATACAAGCAAGCCGATACATTACGAAGAATTCGTTGCATCGTCAAGTCAGTGGCGTCGTTTGGCGAAATTGGAGATAAAATTGATTATAAAAATAATTTTCTATGAGGAACAATCGACGATATTTACGAATTTCAGTCATAAATGTTGTGAATTTTATCGATATTTTATTGGTCAATTTATTCCATACATGTAACAAGGGGGTGGAGGAGATTCCAATAACCAAAGTCGTGAATATAAAAATATAAATATAAATAAACATAAATTGTTTATTCCCCTCTCCCAGGTTTTGTGCAAAAACTTGCGATTTCTAGCCACTTTACATAGGTACATTCTTTCAATTTTTGAATTAAAATCGAAGTTCGCGCACTCCCCCCTCCTAATTGTCGGCGAACCCCCACCCAACACGTTGGGCTGTTAAATGCCTGCTACTTTACATGGGCAGTGGGCAAATTGTGGCAGTCAGATGGAGCATGACTGCAAAAGACGCTAATTTATTCAATTCTACGGATCTACCAATTTGGAGAGAGACTTTGGATTTTGGGGGTTCAAGCCCTATCCTTTTACGTCTACGTATGATGCCCACTCTATCCCAATGTTTAAATACATTTTTTCTCCCTTTAAGCATGTTATTGTGGCCCAGACACTTTAAGGTAAACCCGGACACTTTAAGGTAACTTCAAAGTGTCCGACCGGACACTTTAAGGAGCCGGACACTTTAGGGTGCCGGCAGTGGCGGATCCAGGATTTTCCTAAGGGGGGCGGTACCCCTAAGGGGGGGGCGGAACCATGACTTGGGCGGAAAAATTAGCCGTTTTAACCCAAAAATCGCTAAAAATCGTTCAAAAATCCTTAATTTTGCGCACTATTTGGGGCCAATGGGGGGCCCGCCTCTGGGTGCCGGACATTTTAAGGTGTGACACCGGCGCAAAAACCATAAGCGCGTATTACTAGAAGTCTGGAATCAAATTTTTAAGAGTAGGAAAAGTAAAAAAAAATTATCGCGGGGACAGAAAATGCTATTTTTCGACGTTTCCTGCCGAACTCTATGAACTCTATTCATTGGCATAAAAAACGCGAACAGGACTCAAAAAATTCAGAAAATTCAATTTAGGGTTTTTTCGGATTTTTGAAGGTCTGGCACACTTTGAGCATCCGGAACGCAAACGCCAGCGAGGCATAAATTTAAAATTCAAAATTAAAAAAAACATAAATTAATTAGATTTAAAATTTGAAAAAAAATTTAAATTTTAAAATAAATTTCAAGCAATAATTAGCCAATTTCTAGAATTACCTGCAGACTATATCAGTTGGGCTTATTAAACCAGGACCATCGATGATGAATTTGCAGCGTGTTAATTGCACAGGCAACGGATTGATAAGTTCGGCAGTTATCCTCACATTGTCATCACGTTTATTCTTGATCTAATTATTAATTATTATTAATTAATTTAAAAAATTAATAATTATTACTTATTTAATTATTAATCAATTATTATTAATTTTGATCGAATTAAGATTTCGAATGGTTTACATTCGCAGTTTTAAATTAGAACATTAATGAAAATTATTGAAACACGCAATGAACCCTCGAAACACGAATCTCATTACTATATCTAGGAGTACTACTAAAGCAAGCAATAGATTGCACGGCATGGCAGATCTATAAAGCGGGACAGTCAGCAGGCACGTATCTCTGAGGCGAAGAAGGGGGCTTCAACCCCCCCATTCAGAAAACTCGGGCTTTTTAAACGTTGTTTTGTGCCATTTTTGGCCTTTTTGGGCTTAGTCCGCCCAGAAATTAGTGTTGGTCCCCCCAAAATAGGACGGCCAGCTACGTGCCTGGCAGTCAACTTTTCTTGCGCTTAAATGACCTCTATTTGGTTTAAATGCTGAAAATAACGTAAACCACTTTTAGTCTTCATTTTGCTTTATTTTTCCTAGAAAATTTAACATTCTTCCATTCCGGTACTGTAGACTATACATAGGCAGCAGCCGAATTCTGGGGGTCAAAACCGACAAAAATTGAAAAAAGCATGCCAAAAGTCAAATTTTGGGGGATTTATCAATTTGGGGGTTTCCGGATTCTGGGGTTGTATAAACCCCAAAACACCCTCCACTTCCATTGTCCATAGATGCACAACGTGGCCGATGTGGCGGGGTCAAAAATTAAGTTTTTTGAACCAAAATGACCTCAAAACTGGTATTTTTTTAAATTTCAAGCACTCTTGAAGGAAGTTTTCAATTTTCAGTCATTTTTAGTCTTTTGCTAAATTTTGCTTAGAAAATTCTAGTTTTCTATTCTGAGGGTCTAGGGCCCCACTTGCATATCTCGTGTGAATTCCTCTTAACACCCTCCTCTCACGTGCACGTATGGGTGCAAGTCTGTATTTATTATTACCTACTTTATTTTACATTTTTATTCTTATTTCATTTTTCTAATTTTTCAGCAGGTTTACATATTATTACAAATTTTATTTAGCGTTATATTTACAGTGCTTTAGTATTTTAGTATGTAAGATTATTTTTAGGTATTACGAGGCGGGGCATTAATTTTTAATCGTCTACCCGCCTGATGTGTAGCCATTTCAGCTGGTTTAGCTGTTTTTATTTTTTAAAGAAGGTAAATTTGAGTGAGTTTTCCCAGAAAATGAGATTAAATTGTACCTTAAGATTAACTATTGGCGAATTTAAGCAAAAGTATTCCATGGCACAGCTCGTTCGGCCGGTTTCTTCAACAACAGCTACTACTGTAGCGGCGAATATGGTCTGTGGCAAGCTTCGACCCAAATATTCTTGTAACGTTACTACGACGGGTACGGTTTGGCCTTAACAGCGAAATTGTGAGAAGCTCGAAGCGGCCTAAAATTTGCAATGATTCCACGCCTAGTTGGGCAGCAACAAAATTCTGCAGGGGGTGCAAGATTTTTCAAAGTTCGAAAAATGGTCTTAAAAAATGGTGGTATGGCCAAAAAACAACATTTTTCAACGTTTCTCATCGAGAACTATCCATTGGAATCAAAAAATTGCGAAAAAGACAAAAAAAGTCAAAAATTGAATTCTGGGTAGTTATTTTGGTTTCTGGGGGAGTATTCGGCCTTCTGGGAGGTGCTATAGCCCCGAACTCCTACCACGCCCACGTGTGGATCAGGGAGGCAGGATGAATACTGACCGTCGCAAAAAAGCTGTCAATTTTCAAAAAAAAATCAAAGAAAACTTGCCAATTAAGTGTTTCAGCGATCTTTAGGCTCAAAAAGTATAAAATTTTAGGCGCTGTGTCCATTTATGTACTTATTTATTTCTCAACTATGCTTGTTTAATTTATTCCAATTTGTTCGTAATTTAAAAATGTTTTCATGTTCTATGCTGTAGAAAAAACGATCATCGTCATAAAAGTCTAAAAGTAATGTGTTTGAAGCGAACCCCAGTTTTTGAGCCCCGAAAGGCACTTCCTTCCAAAATTTTCATGCTACACAAGTTTGACCCTAGTATTCATGTATATATTTATGATATATATATATATATATATATATATATATATATATATATATATATATATATATACATATATATATAATAATAATATATATTTATTGATTTTTTAATTTTGTAAAAATTCCTTACTTTGATTCGGTTGCAGCTTTTGAACCATTTTGGTTACTTTGACTTTGTATGGAGCACTGTGATGATAGAGAATGGATTCTATTCGTAGCCAAAACTTGACCTTAATAATAGCATCAGGATAAATCGTTTTATACCATTTAATTGAATTAATTCTTTAAGGTTTTTTATATAATTTAAGTGCATTATTTCCAATATTGTAATAAATAATAATATAAACCGTTAAACGCTTTTATTTTCGAGAAACGTGCGCGAAACGAAAGTTTAAAAGTCGAAAGACTTTAAAATTATAAATTCAAATCTGGCTTGCAAATTTAATTCTTAAACGTTTTTAGACTTTAGTTTTTTAAACTATACCTCCGTTTTATCGAGGATTTCAGCGGGGCTGAATCTTTTTATCGCGCAGCCTGCAGCCTTTGTCAAAAAACTGGGCGGTTCAGGCTCAAACGCATTGGCTAATATGAACATTTTTTGCGTCACACACACACGTGGGTGGGGGGTTGGGGGGTATGCACCCCCGAGAAATCAAAATACCCCCCAGAATTCAATTTTTGAAAATTTTTTTTTTTCGCAATTTTTCGATGCCAATGGATAGTGCTCGATGAGAAACGTTGAAAAATGGTGTTTTTCACCATTACACCATTTTTAAGGCCATTTTAGCACCTTTTAAAAATGCGTCCTGCACACCCCAGAATTTCCTTGCTGCCCACGCATTGTCATACAGATAAACTTGACGCTGTTTAAAATGTGTAAACATTTTGACCAAATGTCGTTTGCCATGTGCTGCAATACCTTCTTTACACCCCATTTTGATACTGTTTAAACCCATAACTTTTTCATTTTATCACACTACTGAGTATAAAGTCGAGCACACTATTTTTGACAAAGAAGTTCGGCCAGAAAAAATATATTAGCACGCTGTTTAAAACCCCAACGCAACTACTCTTCCCTACTAGGAGTATAAAAAACCGCAAGATAATGTCAAAAGGGTGAGCAAATT